>JAAXYX010003004.1:0-15615 GCA_036851915.1 Ptenothrix huangshanensis | reverse complement strand
ACGTTTAGTAAACGTGTTTATTGATAGTTTGCCAGCAACACGGATTTGCAGCACATGTGAATTGACTACGACACCAACGTCAAACTTTACTGCAGGTCTCTTAACTCACTTTAGTCATCATTTTTAGTCGAGCAGAGTAGCGAAATGCTGGAACAGAGGCCGTTCGCAATAATTAATTAAGTATTATTACTAACGACATGCTGGTAATTATTAGTTGTTAGTTTGAACTATTAATTGTGTGAACACAATCAGTCAACATTAGCTCACTAACTTAGTTATTAAAATCGACTTGAATTGTTAAAATCCGATTATTTTAAAATCTACGAATGCACGAATATGAGTCGTTAAAAGTTACTGGGGAGTGCCATAACGGAAGTTATAAGCTGTGAGCTGCCACGTTACAACATACAAGGTCAGATTTAATTGTCATATTATTTTTTAAAGCTTTCAGCTGTACATTTTTAAATGCCGTACACGTTAGTTGTTGCTGTATTTGCAAACAAATTCAGGAGTTCATGAGCACATAATTCATAATTAGGTAATAATTTTATTTTTAAAAAAACTTGCAGATGCACATACTTCGAGCAAACGTTGCTGCGGATGATAGCGAATGGAACTTTCCATACGCACCTCGTTTTAATCATTCTCATAAAAACGACGAGTCACCCTCCGGTACCGGGATAGGATCAGATATCGGAATTGGGAATAACGGAAATGAATTTGTCGATAACAGCCTCGAAACCGGGACGAGTGGAGTTAATAATAATGAATTTCAACTTCGTCACGTTACTTTTACCGACAAGCACACTGTAACAATCACCATTAACAAGCAGAAAACGAACAGGATACTGTCTTCAGAGCGATTTCCATTCGACAACATAATTGTCGTTTCTTTCGAACGTCTTCGCTTCCCTGAAAATCGTAAGGTAGTGCCGGAGTACATTAAAAGGTTTCTTAAGACTGGGATAATCCTCAATGGAAAAATGTTCAGGTTTTACGGACACAGCAATAGTCAGTTGAAGTCACGGACGTGCTATATGTATGCCGAACCGGCGGTTGGGAAACTTTGGGCTAAAGTCAACTCGTTTGGGGACTTCCAAGGCATAATGTCGGTAGCAAAACGAGCTAAACGAATCGGACTACTGTTTTCTGCTGCGGAAATGGGCATCAGACTCGACGAGAAGAATACGCAGGATATCCCAGACATTGAAAGCAACGGACAGGTGTACACTGACGGTTGTGGATATATTAGTCAACGGTATGCCAGGGAACTTGCGAAGAGATCCAAAATCGTTTACAGGGACGAACAATACGTTCCCAGCGTTTTCCAAATCCGGTACAAAGGGTACAAGGGAACTCTGTGTGTAAATCCCTTAGTAGATGAAGAGAACAAATTCATCAAAGTTCAGTTTAGGAGCTCGATGCGAAAATTTAAAAATTGCCCCGACAATACATTTTCCATCTTGGAATATTCGAAACCGTACGAATTCGGGAAGTTGAACGGGGAAATTGTTTCCTTGCTGTCTAGCCTTGGAATCCCAGACGAAGTCTTCCTGAGAAAACTCACATTCCATCTGAAATTTATTCAGGAAGCGACCAGCAACGACCACGCTGCCATTCTGTACTTATCCTACCATAATCAAAACGAGCTTGTTGAAAAAATCGTACTGGATGGATTGACAACGAAAATTCGGACAAAAATACGGTCGCTTCAGAGCGAAGACTACGGACGGTTCTACAAGAATAAAGGTCAAGAGCAGCAGGCAAAGGTACACATCCTGGTTCCTGAGTCAAGGCTTCTCTTTGGTATCTGTGACTCTACTGGAAAGTTAAAGGAGAATGAAATTTTTCTCAGAATTACAAAAGAAGGGTTGGGGAGGGTGACTTTAAAGGGAGCAGAAGTTGTGGTCAGTCGTAACCCGTGTTTGCATCCTGGCGACATCCGGAAATTCAAATGCGTTTACGTCCAGGAGCTTGAGCATTTGGCGGACTGTATTGTATTTTCCACGAGGGGTGATAGACCCGCCCCGTCCCTTATGAGTGGTGGGGACTTGGACGGAGACAAATTCTTCGTGTGTTGGGATAAAGAATTGATTCCATCATGCCTTTCTGAGCCCTACGGATACCCACCTGCCAAAGAAAATATTCGGAGGGAAATCAAGTATGAAGATATGATCGATTACTTTGCCATGTATAATAATGCTTCCCTAGGCAAGTGCAAAAATTTGTATCTTCAATGGATGAAGAGCACACCAGAAGGTGCTCGAAGCAAAGAATGTCAGGAGTTAAATGCGCTTTTCTCAAATTGCGTCGATGGTCAGCCAATTAAAATTCCTGACCACCTTCAATCGCCACCTGAAAACCCACAGAAGAAATTTATTTTAGATCAAATATGTGAACGGGTGAAAGCAGAAGTGACCAAGAAAATTTCACAGAATGAAACCAACGCTGAGCTTCTGCTCACCTTACCCATGCCAATTATAGACGTTATTGCTGCTTCGGATGAAATCTGCCTCGATGAATTTGAGTTGCTTCAGCTTGTACATCGATGGACAATTAGCAAAAATAAACCTCTAGTGGATTATCTACCCTATTTCAACTTCTCTGGCATGACCTCTCTTCAGAAATGCTGGATAGAAAGACAGGTTCCCGTCGAAGACCGACGAAAATGGCATGGGATTATTTTCAATGGACTTTTTCAGTCAGAAATTATTTCACAACGAGATCTCGACTGTCACCATTTAAATTCTGAATATGTCAACTGGCAAAAATTCTATTCGTCAGCTTCCCTGAACAACAATGCCGAAGAAAATAATGGTGGATCTTTTATAACGAAAGATATGTTGCACAAAGCCCTGGAGTTATTTCAGAAAAAAATGATCATCATCAAAGTGAATAGCCGATTTGCTTACGGAATTTACATAAACAAAATCATGGATAATGACACTATCAATTTGTGGAATTGCTGCAAATTGTTTGCATTCACCTGTACCACTGGAACAAATGGTTCATCCTCCCGGTTTATCACACAGCGTGATTACAAGTTGACCTTCGATGGCGAGGTGTTCCAACTCTACCAGTCCTTAAAACGGAATTCGTTTGTTTTTCTTCGGTTCGGAGAGACAGTGGACAGCAAGAAGAAGGGACGAAATGTTCCCAGAATCAACAACAGCTACAACAATGTGCGTTTGCTGCCACATCCGAAGGACCAATCCGAGCAGAACGAGGATAGACATGTTTCCGAAAGTAGAATCAAAATGATTACCAGCGTAGCTTTGGATAAATTCAGCAGAGAAATCCAGACTGCTGTTGGTCGAGTCTTTAGAGAAGAAACGCAAGCGATAGAAATCTATGTTATTAGTAATCGAGACAAAGTGGGACAAAGTATTCTGGACATAAGTATTAACCAAGTGAATACAGACCATGTTTATCAAATAATCCAAAACATTCCTAATGAATATTCAATTCCTTCCATAGAGGCTATCGACTCAGAGTTGGATGATGCGTCCCTGATTTTGAAAATACTGCGAAACGTTGGAAAAGAGCGCGTTCCAGATTTTATCTTCACCATCCAGCCTGCCCAGTTCTTCCAACTGTGCAAGTTATGCGTCAAATATGATCTGAAAACCCATTTAATAACAGTAGTCGAGTACGTGTATAAGCAACGTCAACTGTTCGACAATGACATATATTCCCAGATTCTCGATATTGTAATGGATATTCTAATCCAAGCTCCCTACTTGTGTGTACTTCTGTCAGAATCGTTGAATTTTGCAGTTGCTACCAAATCTTTTCGCTTGAATCTGGGTATCGCAGCAGTCAAGTGTGCCAACGAGTATCAAAGGATGGCTTTAGATTTATTCAAGAAAGTTCTCCATTCCCTCATTATATTTCGACAGTATTTCGATGCAGAAACAACTTTGGAGCTAAGTAAGCTGATAATTTTTTCAATCAGAAACAGTGAATTAGCACAAGATTTTCTGCTGGAATTATTCGGGGACGAAGATGAGTCTGTAATCTGTGTTGGAGATCCCAGTGAGCACGGGTTCACTGCTAATGATTACTTTAAAAGAAATATCCTGCCTATAACCATGAATTACATATCCGAGATTCAGGAAAAATCTCCTTGTGATTGGCTCGGTAGGTTTGTCAAGCAAAATAGTTCAGAGCCAATCATGAAATGTCTCGTGATTAAAGAGTGCACTCTGACCAAGGAAAACAACCAAGAAACAGACATTTTGTTTGAGACGATACTTCGAGTGGATTGCTTCCATTCAATTCGTAATGGCGACCACTTGAGAATGCGGGCCTCGTCTGCACCAAGCAACCAACCAAATCGACCCTTAACCATCATTGATGTTATTGCCGACTCTATATATAACGGATGCCTAAAGTTCAAAATTCTGCAGCAGGCCCCAGTTGAACTCTTAACTGCTTCTTGGGATTTGTTCGAATGCGGGAGTCCTACGACGTTGATTACCATGATGGAAGCGGTTCAAAAGATCTGTGTAGGGAAGCAGGAGTGCACTTGGTCCTACAAGCATATTGTGGATTCAAGGGTGACAGAGGAATTATACTGGCCAATTATTCAAGACCAGCAAATTAATCAATTCTTATCAATTCCAATGAACTGTAGTCAAGTGAATGCTGTAAAAAGCGCTTTGAACAACGTTACAACTTTAATTTGGGGACCCCCAGGAACTGGAAAAACAACCGTTGTTGTCCAGATCATCTTAGCACATCTTACCTTTTTCCCAAGCAAAAAAATCCTGGTAACAGCCTCAACACACAATGCTACTGATAACATTTTGGAAAGAGTCATTGCCAACATGGAACAGCAACGAGACGTTAATACGTCCGAATTTGTTCATATGGACATCGTTCGTGTGACCAGCGACGTTTCTAAAGTAAATAAGAAGTTGCAGAAATGGACGTTGGATGCGTTTGTGGGTGCCAATCTCAATGAAAATCACAAAGTGAGGAAAGAGGCAACTAAAAGACTTAAGCAAGCCAAAATAATCTTTTCAACATGCTCTGGTGCTGGAATCGGGCTTTTACGCAATGAAGATCTTCAGTTCGAAGTTGTCATTGTGGATGAAGCTTCTCAGCTTACCGAGCCCAATGCTCTGGTGCCTCTTGTCAAAGGATCTCAAAGAACAGTACTGGTTGGGGACCACGTCCAGCTACGGCCAACCGTTGCCGAGTTGGGTAAAGCATACGGCGGAGACACTTCATTGTTTGAACGCTTATACAAAGACGATTCCCAACGGAGACATTTGGGCTTCAGGTCAAATATGGAAGAGGACTTAATACAGGGAAAAGCGAAAGCCATGTTGAATGTGCAGTATAGAATGCATCCGTTACTCGTGCATTTCCCTTCAAACCGTTTTTATGATGGACGTTTGGGTTCCGGAGTTACTGAATCCCAACGTTGTCTACCTGTGTCAGATTTTCCGTGGCCTCAGATAACAGTCGAAGGACAAGTATCGTGTTTCCTACACCCGGTCGTCTTCGTTCATTGTGATCACTCCGAAGCTAGAGGAGCTTCCAAGAAAAATACGGGACAAGCTAAATTGGTGAGGAATATCATAAATAAACTGAGATCATATACTGGAATTGAAAGCGGAAGAGGAACGTTTTCTGAAGCAAGCAGTAAAATGAAGATAACAGTTCTTACGCCGTACTCTCTCCAAGTTAAGGAGCTTCGTCAAGTTCTGGGTAACATTGATGTAGATGTATCTACAATTGATGGGTATCAAGGTCGAGAAAACGACATTATTATTTTTTCCACTGTTCGGTGCAACAATTCCGGTGCTGTTGGATTTTTAGAAGACTATCGAAGAATGAATGTTGCTCTTACCAGAGCTAAATTTGGGTTAATTGTTGTGGGGGATGAAAATACCTTGAGGACAGATAGTATGTGGAACGCTTGGCTACTTCAATGTAACAAGATCAAGTTCGACAAATAGTTTTATTAATACTGCTAAAATGAGCCATGACGTGTCTGTATTTTTGTTACATGTTATAATTAACTATATGCATGAATTTTCGTGGTTTTTGTCAGGCGTTTGCTTTTGTTTTCATAGTAGTCGTAAAATTAAATTTCAAAAAAATAGTTTTTTAATCTTGTCGTTTGGCTACAAATTTTAGCATGACTATTTAGTTTTTTAGTCTTTTATTTAGCACGTACTTCAGTTAACGAGTGTTTTTGTGCAGATAGTACGTGGTTTGTAGTTGTTGAGAAAAACGTCATTAAGTGCTTGTTACACAACTGTAATAGCTTCATATAATTACGAGTGTAAGTAGAGTTTTTGTGCGTTTTTTCGATTTGAAAGAATAAATGATGTTCAGAATATAAGATTAGGGAACGTTTGAAATTAAACAGAATTCATTTGGACTGTAATGGTCTGATTGCATAATATTGCTCAATATCTTCATATTGAGGAAAAACACGTATTACATCGGCATTACTGAAGTTTAGATCATTTTTTGATTTTATTTCGTTTCAGTTTCCCACACCGTACAAGTAATTAATCATAATGTAATATACAATTTAAAATTTGATAAATATAACGAACGAAACATTCAAATGATCTTTAACACATTTACTAAACTCCCACAACTAAAATTCAGAAAACAATGAATTTCTACCTGCGTAATTAAGAAAAACTAAGTTGCATAAAAAAAATTACACACTAAATAATATTTTTGTTGATCTAGGATTACTTGCTTGATTTTTGTATTTAATTATTTCACACAACTTTGAAGGTTGAAGGACCAAGTTAACTCTGAGGTTAACAAGGACTCCATCAGCACTTACAGTGCGAACCTTAAGCACCAATTTACAGTATAATTAGGTACTACGTTAAGAAAAATCGTCAAAAACCAAGTGGTGTGACTCATTCTGTAAATTCAAATGAACTATGTATACACAGCGTGGTGTGATTACCAGGAAATTACAACTTATTATTATATATTAATTAGCGTTGAACCGAGAGTAAATTTGAATCACTAGCAAAAATAACTATTTCCATAAAATTTGGAATTAATAACCAAACAGTCGTGGATTGTCTTGCAAGCAACTACCAGCCTAAAACTGACGAATTTTTGAATCATGTATTCATGCGACACACGTAATAAGATAATTATTTACGTAGTTATAGAACCGGAAGAGAAGGTACTAACACAATAAGCTCACTGATGTGAGAGACAGATCTAAAGCTCATTAGTTGGATTTAATGTATCCCACCAAGTAGGAGGATTAAAGTTACAGGTCGTTATAATTAGAATAATATTAATATTATGATGTCCAAAAAGAATACCTAACAAATCTGACTGAAAAATACCAACCGAAGGAAATAGGCCGAAGTCATAATATTCACTATTCATTTTCGTTGGAGTAGAAGTTACTGGGATATCATTTTAATATTTTCTACTTCGTTCTATCCAGTTCCAGAGTATTGTTTATCAACATCATAGAAGCATTACCTTACAACAGGGTCTTATAAATAAAATTATAACATACACTGTTAATAAACTACAAATAAATAAATAATTAAGTCATAATCCAACCAGTGAGATTAAACTAATTTCTAAGTTTCGACTTCGTTATGGGAGCTTGGATAGCCACTTCAATAATTTTAAGTAATTTATTCCTAACTACAAAGGTTTATATCGTAAATTTACGACGGGAATTATAAGACTTTTCAGTATATTTTAACTGTGACGATTTGGTAGGTAAAATTATAAATATATTCGAATATTTACAATACTTTAGTCAACGCAATGTGTGTGTGTTTGTGTGTACTTCATATTATGTAGATAGGTGTAGGGGATTAGTCAAATGATCACAGAATTTTACTTGATTAGTTTTGAGTCATTGGAAAAGAAGAAAGGAAAGTAGACTTCGTGTTTTGATTTCATGACTCTCAGAAGAATCAGTGCTATTATATCCGTAGAAGATAATAATTAAATTGTATAATACATTTTTCCTCTGCTTCTTAATTTCAAGGATTATCAGTAATCAGCAGATCTATGATCAGACTTGTTAATTTTCAATTTTCCCTCTGCATTTTCAGATCAAATGCTGTTTGTTCAGCCTCAGCGCATCCACTGAAGACGACAGTGTGGATAATCCCGACAGACCAACATACGGTACTCCAAACAATTCATACTTGTCAATCGGCCAAAATTTGAGTTCTGGTTGTTGCTCGGGAATCTGGACAATGAGTAAAGAAGACAATCATGAATCACACGTACTCATAGCTTATTATAATAATATTTTACTGTATTATCCATTTCTCTTAACCTGAATCCCCTTGTGACATCTGAGAAGGCATTTACATATAATAATTAATAGGTGCGAGAAAGAAAAATAGAAATGATGACTAATTCGGATATATTAATAGAGATCCATACCTGATTGTTGGCGTCGAAATATGCGAAAAGAACGCAGGCGGTGTAGGATGCTATGAAGATCAATATGTGCCAAAATGCATGAAGATATGGGAAATTTAAAGCAGACCATGTTTCACAGAATAACTTATCATTTATCCAGCATGCGACGGCGAGCAACCAAATCGCACCACATCTTGTTCCCAATCTGACAACGCGGGAATTTCTGCACCTGCTCATTTCAACAGAATATTTTCGGATACTGACTACTGACACATTAACAATGAATTAACCAACGCTAGACTTCAAGGAAAAAAATTATTGAGCTATGTGGACACTCAAACATCTTGAATGATCACTCTGAAAAAATTAGAATTTAAAATTACAAACGCTCGACTCTCAAATAATAATTCTCACCTGTTCAATTCCGAAATCATGAGTAGAACAGCAGGGACGCCCAAGCCCATTAAAGCAAAAGCATTAAAGGCAGGTTGTACCAGAGCTAGTCCAGAACTGACGATAGCAAGTCCGCAGATAAGTCCTTGAAAAACAATCCTATTATCCAAATTCATAGCATGAATATCATTAACGTATACTTGGTAAGTGTGTGATCGTAACTATAACTAGGTATGTATATTACTATTCCACTCCAAGAACCTATTCTCTGCAAACAGATTAAGCAAACACGAGGAAGAATTTATTTTAATGTTACAGATTATTCATTCAATATCGATTTTATTTAAGTGGGAAAAATATTTGGAGTGCAAAATAAATACAGGATGTACAAGTACAAACAGAAGATGGACTCATACCTTTTATGGTGAAAGAACTGAGGCAAATAATGATTCGGATACCACAGGGCAAATGCAGCTGCAACGACCCAAAGAATTGCTAATTCGTCCAGCAACTGCCCGAGCAGACTATAATGTCAGATAATTGGAAGGCATAATTGTATTTCACTGAACCTTATTGATTATTGCATTAATTACCTTTTTTATTCACATAATTAGCGAATCTGATTAAAAATTCATTTAGGTATAATGGAACATAAATAAATAAATAAATATGCATATACATGGGTATAGACGCACATCTTGATACGTGAGATAATTAAAACTGACTGAAACCACTGAAACTAAACTGCACAATTAATATTTTTAACATACTAACTGTATCATACATTAATAATATATACCGCATACTGAACTCCTAAGCGGGAAAAGGTCACAATTTCGGAGAATAGCTATTTACTGAATTCTGCAATTACGTTGATGTCACTAAAAGCAAGATGACTAGGTGTACATAAGTTCGATTAGTAATTGTTATGCACAATTATTTCGGTATTATTCTGATGTCAGAAAGCAACTGTTTACTTTTCCTTCCTCAGTTTTAATGCAATAGGTACGATAAAAGTTGTAGCGAGTGTGAGTAAATGTAAATAGTGTAAATACAGTAGTCATAATATAATTACCTTAGTGTAGAATGATAATATGCGCTGCAGAGCCCCACAATAATAAGCATGAGCCATATAATGTGAATTCCCTTATTAAACCTTCTTCCGTAGGGACCGAACAGCCAGATCAAAACAGGAGGCAAGAACAAAAACAACGCATTGCTTATCTAAAGTAATATCAATTAAAATAGTTTAAAATACACAATCACACCAGCTAGCTCTAAACACGTGGCGATTGGGGATAACTTGAAATCTTTGATTAAATTGTTGTTTTCAGAATGTAACTCTCTTTCCATGAACTATTTAGTGAAAAGCTGGCATACCGTGTTGACGAATTCCGCAATAAAAGGCGAATGACTGTAATTGGCTTCACACCAATCCACCGGTGAACTTCCCCTCGTTAACATGGTCACTTAACTTGGAATGAACTATCTTGTAAGTACTTTCTTGAACTTTTAATTCTGTTTTAATGTCAGTGTCAATGCTTTCAATGATTTCGTGAATTTGATTTTTCTACACTATTTAACTTAAGTCTCAGCATGAAGCAATTTCTTATACTGAAAATATAGCGGTGATAGTCTTACCACACGTTGATATTTTTTACTTTCGACAAATACCACGAAGACGCTTCTACTTGTTTAGTATTTCTTCTTAAAGATGTACGAAGTAGTTATCTGTAAATAGATAAACAAGCGCAAACATAAATTACATTTTCTGTCAGTAGCTCAAAGCACTCAAAGTGAAGCATGCTTGTTGTCGTTTTTCGCTCTCTGGATGTCAAATTATGTGAATAGCCCTTATCTGCTATAGTAATTATTGGTATTTCTACTTGTAGTTAGGTTTGACGAGACTGACAGTCTGTATAACCACTTCAATCAACTAATCGTAAGACTTCAAAATTGTCTAGTAACTCGGAATGAAATCAGGTTTGTAGGGAATCATACAAAGACCACCCGTGTAAATTCCAAGGCATGTTTTGTATTTTATAAAATACAACTCTTTTTATTTCAGTAGGCTACAACTTAAACTGATCGAACGACGCTTTATTGTAAATGAATTTCGATCTCACTCACGATCAGACTTTATGAGTAGAACTTCCTTATGAATTTATAGAATAATCATATCCGATGATCAGCTTTAAAGCATATACACTATACACCTATACTATGTACACATAAGTAAGCACCACCAAAATGAAAGGAAAAATCTCACGGTTCCCTGTGAACACCTTACCTTAAAAGAATTGTGCATAAGTGCCTACTTGGGAAACTTATTTCTCAGATAATACTGGCACTTGCTATCCTCTGTACAACCGTTGGGCAACAACTTTCAAAAAGAACACTTTAACTGGATAATGTTTACCTTACTGTGTAACTTACCTACTTGCCAGGGATAGCCGCGATGTCGCGAATTGTAACTCACGCATGCCGGAAATGGTCATATATGCAGTTGTTGTACCTACCAATATTAGTTATTACAAAAACCAATATAACTCGGTTGCATTTTGAGGTTAAGGGCCACAGCGTGGGGTCAAAGTTGAAAAAAATGACCAAAAGCATATTTTACCATTTTGAAAATGGGATTAAAAAGGCAGTTTCTTGACTCTCTACATCTCTAGGTGCTGCCACGAATTTTTTTAAGCCTTTCTTGAGTTACTAAAGTCAGTTTTAAAAATTTTTTAAAATAAGATCAAAATTTGGAAAAAATGTTCCGGTCACCCTTCCACAAAAAACTTACTTTTTGGGTTTTTTTTAAATTTTTCAAAACTGACTTTAGTCACTTCAGAATGGCTTGAAACAAGTACTGGCAGCACTTAGGGATGCAAAAAGTCGTGCAACAACATTTTTAATGCCATTGACGAAATCGTAAAATGTATCTTTGGTCATTTTTTTCAACTTTGACCCGGCACTGTGGCCCATAGCCTCAAAATGCAACCGAATTATATTGGTTTTTGTAATCCCTAATATTGGTACAACAACTACATATGACTATTTCCCGGATCCGCTAGTTACAATTCGCGACCCTTTTTAGTTAGTGTATTATCTATCATTAATGTTAGCCGTGAGTATTCCCGTAAGTGTGCCAACTAAGAAACCATTGGAAACCCATTACAAAATTACTTTTATCTTTGTCTGACTTGCGACATTGGTACCTACATACCTTTCCTAACTTAATAGAACGAAACAGAACTAAATAGAAACACAATATGCAACACAATAAAGACCAGAATAACAATAGACTAGATCAACAAGCCATACCGACTACATATTGTTTACTCTTAATTCCACGTTCAACAACAAAACGATGCTTGATGATGCCATAAATAGGTACACTTCTTTTCCTGTTCCTTCCAATTGTACTTATAATAACTGCCATCCTTCCTATTACCTACGCTACATGCTACTATACGATATATTATGCTACTATCACTTGAATAGGTAAACGAGCACAATCATAATTTTCCATCCATATATTGTGATGTGTAACAAGATACAAGTTCCCTTAATGCTGCTAAACTCGATATCTATGTCACTGCTACTGGAGTTTACGGAAGACACACGCCATTACAGGACTTACAGGAACACATATTTACCTACCTGAATTCAAATTTTCCTTACTACATACTACAGACCATCACAAAACCACGTTAATAGGCTAGTGTCCTGTCATGGTGAATGGCTTACGAGTAGATGATCTCCCACAGATAGAACCAACCACCAACTTTCAATTTAGACTGCACAATAAGACTGAAGTGTTTCTTCTGTCGGCTCTTAGAGTTCCATTTAAGAAGCATAAGACAAAGGATAAAATATTAATGACAGTACTGTTCGTAAATTACGAATTAACCACTCAGTTGTTTACATGCAGCATGACAATGACAAAGAAAATATTTGACAACTAGATACTTGTAATAAAACAAGACGACTGAAATAACAGGAGCCAGAGACTAGACAATGAGCAAATAAGACGGAAGAGAAGACGACAGCAAACAATTTAATCCCCTGAAAATAAACGTCATCATAGACATGCATAAATCGAAAAGAATTGTGGATAATTACAACACTTGGAGCAATGTTGATGCATGGCCAGAATTATTAACATAGATACTCCCTAGTGGCTCTACGTCTGGTCTAAACGAACATAATGACGTAGTCAAACATTCTGTACACATCGAAAAAACACTAATGACTCTCACTACTCCATTGCAGGATAGTTGAAGCTCGATTGACGATTGACATTTTTTATCCTACTTTTGTCACAGTAATATACTTGTATGTACCCAACGATAAGACCAATCATATAGGTATGTGTTTTGGGTTGAACAGAAAAAAGAAATTAAATCGAGAGATTAAATTGAATCAAGCAGAGCAGGGAACGCGAGCGTTGCACTGCTAGTCCTGAATTGATGAATTCGAAATTAAATTGTATATAAAAAGCTAATAATATGTAAAATCTCCATTTTCATGACTGAAATATTTCTATTCATATGATTTTTTACAACTAACACGTGTGGAAATAAATAAATCAAATTCACAAGGATTTATGTTTCTACAGAATAGAAAGATTATAGATTTCTGTAGTCTTGAATTGGATACTGGATTGGATCCTGGAATTTATGGAGTAATTTGAGTCGTAAAATACATATGAAGCTGTATGCCTTCATCATCTGATCCGTGTCGTCGTCGCGAATAGTAAATCATGGAATGGAATCCAACGAGATGGAAACCACCTTTGTGCTACATACTTTCATAGAATTCATGAACTCAGTTCGCTGGCACTATCACCAGGACTAACTTTTACCTACGTTACTCCATTTTCACAGCAATCTCAAACTAATGCATACGTACATTATATCCACATGTCGTGGACTTATATGGTTTGGGTGGTTTTCTTCGAAGATAAAGACCCACATGGAAATTATATACGATGCCGAATGTCAAATTGCCTTCCTTGGAAAGCGGAAAAATGTTCTACGGAGAGGGCTATGCATGTACAGATAAAACGGCAGAAAGTATTGAAGAAGCGCTACAAAAAACAGTGAAGGATATATACGAAAGGACGTAAATATTGAATTTCCAAAAGATTCTTATGTATTATGTATACCATAGACCACGTTACAAGCAAGAGTTTTGGGGGCCAAGAGTTTTGCAACAACACGAGTTTACTATATGTGCGTGATGGTTGCAGATTTGAATGCTTCTATACCCGTGTGGAGTAGAGCGTAGAGACTGGAGGTATAGACCTAAACTCCAATTCCAAAGTCTCAACCCAAATCTTAATCTCTTTGCTCAGAATGAAACTAGACTGGGAATGTCGTTTGCGTTATTATTTGATTTCTTTAGAAAATACGAATAAGGGGCAACAGTGGCATGCCAGTTGCTGTAGTCTAATATTTGGGAAAAGTCCAGCATTTCCCGAAACTCCACTACTCCATTTCCATTTCAACGATTACGTTGTGGGGCCAAACACTTTTACACCGTTCGCTTTCGAGTCAACTGAACGTAGGAAGGAGAGAGAGACTGGCTGCGAGTGAGAGAGAGTCAAGTCGATTTGGTATTTTGACTTTTTGATTGCACATATATTCCATGGTAACACCAACACACGTAAATAAAATAGGTACCTATAGGTTCGTAGGTATGTATGTACCCAGATACCTACCTACCTACTATATTATATATATACGTATCCTACGCCCTCCCTGGACGATACCAAAGTAAGGAATTGATCATAATCAAATAAGAAATTATGTGAAACAACTTGTCAATCTTGAAGTTCCGATGGCATCTTGGATTTAAGAATGATCTTCCGAAGTCATTTTCCAAAACTACACCAAAAATCGTATTAACATATTTCACCACGGTATAAAGTACACCTCCTTAAATCGTCACTTCAACTTTAATTTTACGTAAGAAAAATAAAACGTGACATAATTTACTTAAATAAATTATTAGAATAAAAACATTTTTCGTTCTAGTACATATTCCGTAATTTTATGTTTTGAATTATTTTTTCAGGGTTTTGAAAAAATGATAATGTTGTTTGAAACCCACAACCAACATATTTAGGTTCAAAAACCCGATACATATTAATGACGGGTAAAAAGGTATGGGTGGTAATTTAGTCATCATTGAGAAATATTTTATTTGTCACTGACCTTTATATTTTATTTTTCTTTGCACAATATTTTTTTCTTCATTGAAAAATATTTTTCTTGGTCATAATATTTTTTCTGCGATGTACATTTAGGGACGATATTTTTTTTTATCCATAAAAAATATTTTATTTTTTATTTATTGATCGGATTTGTTTAATGCCAATCCCACTTTTTTTTACTTGTTGAGAAGCCAAAATCCGGTGTCCCTCACCAACCCAGGCAGTGGGATATTGAACATCATATGGTTTAAAGTTAAGACAGCGGGTGAATTAGCTACCGGAAGCAGTGGAAAACTACTATGTACCTGCTATCTACCACTTCCAATGATTATGATAATCGATACAGCGCGTCAAAAATGGTACAAAATTGCTATTAATGACTGGATGAGAGTGGGCATCCAATCGTTGAATCAGCATCGGTGCTCTCTACCGAACGACGACATTCAGTTAAAATGATTTATGATTTCATAAAATATTCAACAAACTGGCGTTTTTCAAATTGTAGCTTTACTCACTTTTAGAGGCCCTTAAATGAGACTTTTTATAACGGCATTAGCAGTCCAAAAACGAATTTTGGTATCGGGATGCGGTTTTTACCGTATTGTAGTATTTCA
>JAAXYX010003003.1:0-15617 GCA_036851915.1 Ptenothrix huangshanensis | reverse complement strand
GTTGTGTGTCTGTGGTGTTGGTTTTAGACAAAAGCATGAAATGGAAATGGAAAGACATGGTTGAAACGGGAGGATTTTATGAGGACATAAGTTGACGCAGTGCAATGAACGACGTGTGCAAATATTATGCCCGAATGCGTAGGTACATTGTTTAACGTCCTGATCAAGTGTGACACATTCTCCACACTTGGAAGAAAATCCAGACTGCGTGGCTGTGGCTGTGGTAGTGGTCGTCATCTGGCTCCCGCATATGTACATGGCTTTGGCTTCGACATCCGTCGTCCTCGTCTTTCTCCCTCCGTATCCTTGGTTTGTGGTTGTGGTATAGCTATAGAAATGCTTGGCTATGGGGAGTCGGATGTAATTTGAAGGGTGCTTATGCATAAGCCTGGACGATGTGATGCTGGACACGAATGTTGATAGATGTGTGTCATGTGTGTGATAAGTTGGGTGGATGTGGGATGAGGGAGTGGACATTGATGTTGTCACTCTGATTCTTGAGCTCCTCCAAATCTCTTTGGTATTATCTGCAAACATGGTTCTGTGCCTGCACATGGTCCATGACTCCGTGTCATAACTGAGCCATTTAAACAATAAATTTGGAATGGAGCTTCGCTTGATTCCAGGAATGATGAGAGCGAGACAGACGCTATCCGATGAAAGCATACCACAGCACGGCACGGATCTTCACATTGTTCGGATTCTGATGATTTTCGCATTCCAGCGAAGGAAACGTAACGCAAACACGACTATCTTGTCTTGCAAATGTAATTGCCGACGTCATCGTCTCTCTCTCTCTCTGGATTGTGCAGTGTGGTAGGTGTGGATGGTTGTTTGTATAGCGCTCTCTGTTTCACCATGACTGGGGAGTTGAGGGAGGAAATGATGGAAGTTGAGGCTGCAACCAGTGACTTGTAATTTTACAAATCCGAACTTGACTCCTCCAGGGTTCCCCAGGATTTTCTTTGTTAGGAAAATTTGACGTACACTTGCTTTACATGTTCCCCTCAGTTGACTTGCTGGGTTGTCATGAGGTTTATTTCTCCAGTTAACTCTCCAACTCGCCTTCCTTCCTTGCGGTCGAGTTGGGTTGGCTTAGCTTGATTTGTCTCTCATTGTTTCCATTCTCTTTCACGTATTTCATCCCACCGTTAGGAGCACAAATAATTATCCATTCGTTTTCAGAGGAAACTTGTGAGATGCTTGGCTTGGTTTGGTTTGGTTTGGTTTGGTTTCCTCGTCCTGGCTTGACATGGCCGGGAACTCCAGGGCTGAGAAATATCTCTTGTTCACCTCCGTCTCCGTCCTGCGGAGGCATCTATGAATGTCTATGCATCAAGACAGAATATTGTAGATGATCCGTAGGCAGTTTCCCTTCCTCCATCCCTATACAAATACTTTCCGGTTTACACTAATTTAATTTTAAAACTACCGAGCTACTATAGACACGCTTGTTATTTGTTTGTGTGCTGTTGCGTTGATTCAATTTTCCTCTTGGACTTCCACCCCCAGTCGAGTGTCTCACACAGTCCGGAAAAACTTGAGTCGCTCTCATTACAGCAACTTCATATTTGGTTTCCAAATAACTTGCAAGCCCGTGTCCTTGTGGTTGTCTGGATTTTCTTGTGTACAGTCACTGCTTGGGAAATCCAAAGTAGTGGGTAATGCACGTATAATTATGGTAGGTACGTATACACCGGGACTTGGTTCCGAGACATTCGTCTATTCTTGGTCAGTTTAGCCTCCTTTGTGGCGCTCGAAGTGGGCTTGAAGTTGCTCTTGTAAGTAGAAAACTTTTCAAGGCTTTCAAGGCATGCTCATTGTTTAGGTATGGTGTACGTGCATGTGTGTGCCTGAAGCACCAAGCACCGAGCACCAAGAGCAAGAGCACGAGCATTGCTGACGGAAGATGATATTTCGCAATCGCAGTACAATAGTCATTCATTTGCATTGCAAAACTTTGACATTCATATGGGATTCTAATACTCGGTAACTTCCGATTGCTTATCATACTGGTATTAAGATAAATGACTGAGCTACAACTACAACGGTATAATTACATGGAGAGGGAATGCTGCGCTGAGCAGAGAGGAAATCTGATGACATGGGATTTGCAATTTCGCATAACTTTTAACAGTTTTTATTCCTTGTTGAGGATGACTCATGTGAGGATTACGAGTCTGCCCCGAGCATTTAAAGCGAGGCAGATGGAAATACAGTAGGAGGAGATTTAGAGTGGGGGTTGGTGCATTGTTGGACGTAAGTTGGAAGGAGAGACGTTCGGAGTGGAGACGAGTGCCTGAGTGAGTTTGAAAGAGCGAGTTGTTCTCACAGGGAGACACTAATACATCATCCAATCTGTCCGAGTCTATCTGTAGCCTCGTGTGTCTCCGTGTATCGTGTGCATGTAGAAGGAAACGAGGGAGATTCTCAAATTCGGGGACAATAACACTCAAGTGCANGTAGCCTCGTGTGTCTCCGTGTATCGTGTGCATGTAGAAGGAAACGAGGGAGATTCTCAAATTCGGGGACAATAACACTCAAGTGCAATAGCGACTATCACTTTCTTCTCAAATCGCTCAGAATGACAATGACAAGGAGCCGAGGGTTGTGAGAAATGGTGGAATTACAGTGGAAAGACAATGGAACGGAGGGAGCGGGGAGTGCTGGGCTGAGAGTAAATGAGTGGACTTTGGTTGGTGAGATTAGGATAAGAGGAGCGTGTATTGCAAAAGTGCTCCAATAACGTTGTCACTGACTCAAAAAGAATAATTTATTTCCTATATGGCCTATTCAAAGTAATTGTGAATTGAATTATTAATGTTCCTTGTGATAGTGACATTCGGTTTGGTTGTTTGACAAAAAGCGCGCACACATTCGCTCTTTGTCTAGCGTCCTTCTTGTCTTTCTTGTATATTGCAGGAGATGTGAGATTTGAAGACGAGGAAGACGACGGAGGAAGACAGGAGAAGGATCGTAAGTGGAAGAAAAACACGAGAGAGAAAGAAGGAGCCAAGAAAATAGAAAAGTGGGATTGTAGATGGGAGATTAAAAACGCTGGTAGGTTGTGTCTCCGTGGTGTTTGGACTGGAGTTGGCTGCCAAAGGAGCGGACGAACTGCGGGCAGACAGACAAGGGAAGACGAGTGGAGTGAGAGAGACAGAAAAAAACATGACAAGAGAGTCTCCGAGTTGAGAGTGTGCACAGAGAACTGGGTAACAAATGGTCATGACCGCACTGACCACAAAGAATCTCAAATAAGCTTTACTTCTCATTTCGCCGTATCCATTGGGTATATTGTGGATGAATTGAACCAGCCAGGCTCCGAGCCACGGCCAGATAACTTTCCACCAAAGCTAGAGGCGATTCCCGATTCGCGATTCCCACTGAAATAATTCAAGGAAAGCTGGTCGTTGGTGGACGAGGGGAATCCGGTACCTGCCTGCACTCGTCTATGCAGAGACTGGATGCGGGAGATGGATGTGCCTCTCCTATCTACCTACGTCACATCTCAACTCTAAACCCACTTGTCTTCTCACTCCACTGCCCATCGTGTGAACAATGTACACTGAACAATGAATGTGAGTGAGAGCCTCAACTCGCCCAAATAAATACCAAGGAACACTGCGCTTTTCCCAACTGCATATCTCGTGTGGTGACATAAATCAAATTATCCGACATGGAGCTCAAAGGGCTCACCCAACTAAGTATTCCGAGTAAAAAGTCAACAAGGGACTTTGATCGCTTAAGCAGTCCTACACACCAGTCCATAGTCCTCCCGCATCTTGACACTTTCCACGCCAAGAATTCCCCTTGTCTCCCAAGAACACGTTGTTGAAAGTTGAAACGGCGTTACCTCCAGCTACTTTAACCAACAGCCCAAAGTCCAAAGCCAATTCCGAAGCAACTCTTTCCCCCTTCGTCCTCATTTGGAATTTGGTGCGGTGCAAACAAGTGTTTTTCGCGTGTACACGAATGAGAGACGCAGCGGCTCGCTCTTGAAAGACACTTGACTTTTACAAAGAGAGCAACACGGACGGAGACTCGGTTGTTTCTTGATTCGAGGAGAAGGCGAAGACTAATATTTATTAGGATGGGGTCAAGTGCAGGGAAATTGGAGGAGAGTTACGACGATCCTCTACAAGTTGACTTCATAAATGATGACCCATCGGATAATTCCAATTGTTCTAATGCGTACTGCACGTCAGACGCCGACTACATGGAGATGATGAGAGTCCATATATTTCCCTCGACAATTGAATGGATCCTAATCGGTGCTCATTTCATGGTCTTTACTTTGGGACTGGTGGGGAATTTCTTGGTTTGTGTGGCTGTCTATCGTAATACGTCGATGAGAACCGTCACCAACTATTTTATTGTCAATTTGGCTGTGGCCGACTTCATGGTCATCCTCTTTTGTCTCCCGCCCACCGTCGTCTGGGATGTCACCGAGACTTGGTTCCTGGGGGATGCTCTCTGCAAAGTCGTTCTCTACTTCCAAGTAAGAATATTTTTACCTCACACTTCCCAACATTGAGTTATGTGCATTTTCAGGGTCGCATCAGCCTTAGCAATCTCCACATGCAGGACTCACACGCTCTCATCTGCGGAATGCGTGAACGTGAGTGCGTTTAGTTCCATCTTAATGTATAATTCTCTCCTATGCACTTCCACAGCCAGACACAAGTATACTCCACAAAGGATCTCATCAAATGTCCTCTTTATTCAGACGTACCGGTCTCACAGAATTCACGAGCGGATTCATCCCTTTTGCATCACAAGAGAGAAATATGTGGATTTTTTACATGCATTACTCTAGGAAATCCATGCTACGTGCTATGCTATCATTTACGAGGCTAAAAATTCAGTGAGCGTAGGAGAAAAGGTTGAAAGATCGGTAAAGTGAAATGACACACGGTAGAAAACATAAATATGTGAATGCTTCAGAATCATTCTTCCATATAAGCCTTCGGGTAATGTCATGCATTCCCATCATTTTCAAGTGCGTTCATCTGACTCATCTAGACATTAAGGTTGGAGTTGGATTTGGAGTTGGAGTTGGAGTTGGAAGGGGCATATATACCTTCGCTTCGCTACTTCTATCAGACTCTATCATCCATAAGTATTATTCCTAGCAGCCCCAACGGTGCAGCACAGCAACCGGATCAAATGCATGGTCCGGGTAATAGCAGAACTAGAGTGGAATATTCACCGATAGATAAGATTCGGCACTGGATTCAGGTGTTTTCTACCATTCAAAGGGGAAGCGCGTATCTACTCAACAGTCTCCATGTAATCCATTCAGCTTCAGCAGTTGCAATTTGCAATTGAACATTTAAAACTACAACTATGTAAGTCTGTTCAAAATGCAGGTGCATGATTGGTGCTTATGTCCATTAATTAATATTTATTTGGCACCATATGATCGAGTGATTTTACACTTGGAAGTTATGGAGGCATACTTCCTTACAGGTGAAAAATGACCGGGTTCTCCGTAGAGCAGGGAGATACATATGTAGAACCGTGTAGATTGTGGACGAGAATGAATTTGTTGTAGACAGTGGTAGTTTCTACTTGAAGGCCCATTGAGTTTGAGAAGCGAGAGCACCCGGATCCAGTACCGGAGATTGTATCACGGAAGGTTTACAAATAATTCCTAACCAACCACTGTTCCCTCACAAAGGGTTTTCTACTCTAAATGTTGGTTATATTAATGTTAGGGCGCATTGAAAGAAAAAGAAAAAGAAAACATCTTTCTCCCATTTCACCAGTACATAATTTTAAAACAGAATCTCCAAGGAATCGAGTAAATCTTGCCTGGAAACAACGAAACAAGCTTGTGGAGAATTACGATTTCGTTTCCATTTTAAGATTTGCTCTCAGTGCTTCTCCTGTTACAGCGGTTGCGGTTGTGCAAGTGCAAAGGACATCTTTTAGAGGACTTGTTGGCTTTGTGTCATCAGCCTGGGACAAATAATGGAGCCACTGACAGATTATGCATTTCGCATCCAGTCGCTGGGTGGACAAAATGGAAACAAAGGAGAGCTTCCATTCCATCCATTTCCAGTTCCAGTTCCAGTTCCAGTTCCAGTTCCAGACTCCGTGACCAAGTCCATGTCCAAATGTGCATAGGGTCCAGGTCCAGACCCGCATTCTTGTCCTTGATTCTTGACTACACCTTTGAAAGTACCAGCAGCTTCTATTTATAGACCATGGAGAGAGAACTCTCTGGTTTGGCTATTTCCCTCATTTTCCTTATATGAATCCCGAACATCTTTCCTACATTTACATTAAACTGTTCCCCGAAACAATCTTAAATCTTTCAACATCCCAAATCCGAGTCCAATTTCCTTGGAATACTTAGTCGACGTTGATGAATAGAGTGGTTTCATTTATTATTTTCCCTTCCACAACTTCAAACTTTTGTACTCCAGTCAAAAACCTCAAGCGAAGACCTTGCCGTGAAGATATCCTCGTTCCTTTTTTCCTCACTGGAAATTCACTTCTTTCTTGTCTTGTATGATTTGATCGCGACTCCTGGATTGTTGAAAAGAGCGTCTTCTCCACACTCTTCCCACTATCCAACACGAACACATGTATGAACATTTCTACTTTTTCCATAAAATTCCTCCAAGAATTTCTTCAAGATGAAATTTTTCCGTGTGTCAAGTACATACTTGCGTCGATATTCTATTTTTCTAAAAATGGAACTGAATCTAACACATTTAACATGCATACTTACCTCCAGTCTCCTCAGCTGGATTTATCATGTGACATGTGAAACATTTTCATCTTCTTCACATTATTTAAATAACATATCGTCATCGTCACTGAAGTAGCAGAGCAAGAGCTTGGTGTGATTTAACGAATGTGCACAATCGGATTCCTCCGAGCTCCCTGCAGCATCCACACTCTCAATTATTCCGCACTTTAAAAAATGACGTGACTTTTCCTCTCCAACCTGTGCTGTGTGTGGGTTGTCTTGTGGAGTGCTTTAGATTTGTATTTCCCAATTTGATCCTGACTACAAATCCTAATTTCAAGTTAGACCAATATTGGGATTTAGTTGGAAACGACTGGCTGTCAATCGTAATGCCTAATTACATTATGAAAGGGAGATGGAGATAAAATATAAACTCGTCCAGTGGAACGCAGTTCCTTCGTACTAATACTAATACAGGGAGCCCACGGAAGGGGAATGTGAAGCGGAGAATTTACATTCGCTACTCAAATCACATTTAGTTGCTTTTGCAATTGAATTGACTTCAAATTGAATAGGGATTTTCAATTACACTCTGCGCTGTGCATAAAAGTGTGGGTTGGGAGCTCCAGAGTTGGCGCTCGACTGAAAATATTACGAGTGGCGTCTATTGAATATTTCACCTTGGAAATGCTAAATGGTGAAAAGGCAGCGACATTTCCATACAAGTGTGCTTGAGTTGAACTCGTACAGTTTTCGTTTCCACCCCGTCGTCGTCGTGTCGAGTGACTGTTTTCTATCAACAAGAAAATCACTGCTTACCGCTGGCGGGGTAGAAAATAGTTAGACGTTACTGAATTCACTCCAAGGTTTTTAGCGGCACACATTAGACAATCAGAGGAATATGAACCCAGTTCCGGATCAACTCTTTTTTCTCCAGCTCCTTTTATCTTTTCCCTTGACGATCGATCCTATTAGCATGTAGTATGTGTCCTCTGTCTCATCCAGGCAGTGGCGTCTTCCGCCAACCGTCTCCACCATGTGGATCCTCTATCCGCATTATTTCTCCAAGTTTATTCAATGTGACAAGAAGAAGAAGAAGACGAAGAAGCAGCAGCAGCAGCAGTGGAAATGAAAATATTTTTATTCCGCCGATCACATTTATGTTAACTTTGCCCCAAGACTAGGACTAGGATGATACTAGAACGGGACCGTGGCTACAAATACAGACACAGACGCTGGAGATGAGAATTCCTAACTTGTATCTTACTGCGATTCAGCCCCAAATGCTATTCGTATTTCTCCTATCCATTTAAATATAAACCAGCACACATGAATTGTTAATGATACTCTTGTTTATATGGCAGTAGACGTTGTTGGATAACGAAAACGAATTGGTCACTCTGCAAGTATGTAAAAACGGGATCGATTCCGATAGCTTATCATTCCAGTTGCTAAAGGTAACAAGGGGAGAAATAGCATGGGATGTTGATTTTTGTGATAATATTCCTCCTTCCCTGTGCATCCGATTCCGATGCAGATTCGTAATCGGACATTTTAGAAGGCAATAATAGAACGTAATAGAATTCCACGTGGCATTGTAAAAGCCATCCAAGTTGGGTGAAATAAAGCCTCTGGAATACAATTAACACGTCTTAAGTGCGTACTATTCATTACTTTTAAGATTAATAGGTGCAGTTCCACAAGAATTTCTCCTAATCGTTTTTTAATTTATTTATCATCCTCCGGCAGTTGTTGTTCACTGGCTATATAAGAGGAGCGTTTGGGGTGAAAATCAGAACTTGATTCTCAGTTATCTGAACTGAGAAAAATAGGAGCAGCGTTGACTTTGACTTTTGCGTGCAGAGTGACTGTATATGTACCTACTACGTGAAGTGAAAACCCACGCGGAAGTTATAGCCGATATTTTTGGGTGCTTGTGTGCTTGATTTGGTTGTGAATTTGCGTGGAAGTTGGGGAAGTGGAAGGAAGAGTATTAGGTTTAGGTACTTCTAAAATTACTTGTGTGTGATTAACATTTACACGTCTAAAGTTGTGAAGATTGTAAGATTGCGTTGTGTATACGCGTGGACATATTCTAGAGCTTGGACGCCCACACGTACAGTAGCTACAGGCCGTATGCATTTAATCAAGCATAGTTGGTTTCTTGAAGCCACCCGGTACGCCAAATTATAAAAGTTATTGCTAATGCGAATCGGTTGAACGTATTTCCAAGGAAGTGTGGAATCGTCTCGAGTCTCGCAAAGGTAGAAAGCCCACCATGTGACATTCACATGAATTCATCGCCTATTAACTTTCTGTCGTAGGTTGTTCTTGTTCCAGCAATCTCACGATTATGAATTTAATTTTCCTCCACTACACATTCACATGACTGCATCTAAGCGCCATATTAACTAACGTCTCTTAATTTTCTCGAGGGAAACCATCCAACTCACTACTCACATGAGACGACTTTAATTTGGACGCGTACAAATTAACCAATAAACTAAAATGTACCCAGGCGGAGAGTCCAAGTCCGACTGTGATGCAATATCCCAGGCACAGCACACCATACCATACCATGCGTGGAGGATAGTCGTCCACTCCACGCCGTCCTTCTCTTTCATGATTAAGAAGCCTTGAAATTATTTCGAAAGGTTTAAGATTTTAATTTGCTTGTAAATAATGCATGCGGAGGACATACAGTGCATTCGTAAATATTCACGTGAGTTATGCTCTGTTGTGAAAACACCAAGTGAAATGATCATTGGATGGCATTCGAAGCTCCGATACAATGCAAATACTAAACATTTTATAGGATCATAAAAATTCAATTAAATGCATTGCTAACAAGGACCTCAACAAGATCCATTTTCATCTCTAGACACGAAATGCTCATGCCAGTCTGATGATTGCCATCGCATCGCTTCGTGTTTCACAATATCTTCAAGTGCAAGGGAAGCAAAACAATAGACGAATAGACAAAAATGTTTGAAATAATTAAATGTTTATTTAAGTCTAGACACACTAAGCTGCTCTTCTCATGCGAGGATGAGGAGAGAACTGTAGGCTACAGAAATAGCTGTCTGTGCGGAAGGCGAGAATGGCGGGTGCATGAGGAAAACGTATCTTTAATTAACCTGTGCAGTGTAGGACCAAGTGTGGTTTTGACTTGACTGATTAGGCCGTGGTGACGTTTTTTGTAGTTCCCACTTTGCCTTGGGATACATTTTTATCCCTGTTTACTTAACGACCTGGGAACGATTAGGACGAAAAAGGAGGCGAGTTGACGCAAGACATCCACACACACACACACACACTTTTCCGACGCACACATTTCCTTTCGGTCTTCCTCAAAGATGAAAAATTGCATTTTAATTAAAGCTATTAGGAGGACGGTGATGAGAAGGTTACTGTTCCACCAACTTAGACAGCCCTTGAGCAAGATGTGCGATGGAGGATAAAGCGATAAAGTTGAGAAGTCAAAGCGCTGAATCTCGTCCATTATTTACTTGCACAGAAACATTTTATTCACCCACGTTGTGCAATGCAATGTGTGCCGAGGATATGTAGGAAATTGCGTGTGTACGAATAGGAACTGCGCGTCCACGTCCACGTACCAGTCGGTGATGCGGTGGTGATGTCGGTGATAGAGTAATTATATCAAGTGTGCGATTCAATGGCAGGGAGGCTAATGCTCACAGTCTTGGCTCGGATGAATAGTGTCTCAATGAATGCTTTGAATTCACACGTTTTGTCTTGACATTTTCAAAGGACTCGGGCTTTCTTCCTTGCATCTCTTCCATGCACCCGAGACATCAGCCAATTCCAACGCTCACCAGAAACAAATATCTCACGAGTTCTTTTCTATTTTGCCCACATCATGAGCTTGAGAGCTTCACTTTCACAAGCACAACTTATCACAGCACACTCGTGTACTATCTCAATTCACCTTTCCTACGCATACTGGGCACCAGCAAGGCTCTTCCTTACATATGAGAGGTGTAAATCTCGAAAGCTCCGAGTCTCGAAGTCTACCCAACCGTAAATTACTGCCAAATAGGCTCAAATTTCTCAGGCATCAAAATTATTAAAAAAGGGGTGAAAACGGAATTTAATCAATTTTGTCGTATTTGATGACGTTGTTGAATGAAGCGAATTGTACACACTGCACTGTAATAACTTACTTCTTTAGGGTAGAAAGCAATTTTGGCTTTGGTCTTACTCTTACAAGTCTCAAAATTTGAGACTTGTAAGTTTCACACGAGTCGTACATCTCTAAGCAAGACCCTGAGCTGCTTAAGACATGTTGACCTTTGAGAGCGTAATTATATCCCAATTTCTTGCTTTTATTTCTACCCGAAAGGAGGAACGATAGGCACTTGAAAGTAGAGGGGAAATCTCAAATTAGCTTTTGTTTCCTCAATGTCCTGTCATATCATCGTCGAAAGTGTCTCATCTCACTTGAGCCTTCACTTACCTTTCAATTAATTTCCATAGTAGCAACTCCCCAAGTTATAATTTTAAAGTGGTCCATTCACATTTAATTTTCCTCTCTACATTTTCTATTAATTTAATCAGTTGTACGACTACACGGCAAAAACTAAACATAATTCTTTCATCGCTAATTATAGTAAGCCTATAGACGAAATGACTCGTTGTTTTTATCTTGCCAATTAATTATGTTGCTATTTTCCCTCGTGTTCTACAAGCAAAATTAAAGAGGCAAATAAGAAGTCTAAAGTCCACACTTATTAGAGTGTAAGCACAGCACGGACTGTTTGATTAGTTGATGAATAAATAATAAAATATTCCCTTTTTTACCGCATTGCCGCGTTTCTCTACCAGCAGTTCCAACATATTACGTGGTCAACTTGGAACATATTGTTGCTCCCACCTTTTCATTACTTATCAATTTGGTGCGCTAATTCCCGTATAGGTACTAACCTAATTTTGAGAATGTTGTTGACTGTGTGTTGTGTGTACGAGTAGCTAGAAAGATATCCACAAGTCCCGAATTATGATTGTTTATTTTGAGAAATTAATTCTTGTTTTTTATCCTGAGGTTGATAAAGTGCCTCTACAAAAGAGAGTAGCTCATTATGCTCTGCTGTGACAAATAAACGCCGAGTGTTTGATGAAACGCCTCGGTGCATATGTATAATGTGAAAGTGAAGGAAAATTAAAAACCCGTTTGCCAGAGCTGGGTAATGCGTGAGTTTGAAATGAAAATAGATGCCCATGTAATTGTATACACAGGTTGTCTACATTGTCTGTTAATAGAGTAGTTAGCTTTATTTTTTGTTCCGTCACATACAAAGTTACACGCTTGCCTCTGGATGTCATGGAATTAGACGGGACGGGAGCTAGTTGCGGTTGCATCCGAGTGCATTTCGTTCTGTTGAGAGCGACTGGCGAGAAAATAGCGGAGGAAGAGGACGTAGGAGAACTCTAAAGCGTTCCCACATGCTTGGGTTCATGGTTGACGATATCTTTTGCTTTGTTGAGAGCCGTCGGTTTTTTTACTGTATTAAACTTGGGAGTTTAGCCTTCCGGCCGGTTTTACGTTGCTTGTGGCTTACAAGCAACTCCGTATTAGTTGGTATGAAGAATGAAGAGTAATCGGGTGTATGGATTTAGAATGGAGGGAGAAGAAATCCGTTGAGTGTGTGATACCCGCAACCGCATAACTTTCTCCTTCACTTCTCTAAAGCCATCTATTTTGAGTTGTGTGGGAAAGTTTTCCAATGTTTTTCCAATTAGAACGGCTCCATGGACAGTGAGCCATTAGCCGCGGTTGAATTCAGCTCATTTTTCCGCAAGGTACTCGATGCATTGCTGTCCAACGCTATCTAATGACATCCAGTCCAGTCCAATGCTGCTCCATGCCATCCAGTGTTATCCGCTCTTATCCGCTCTCTGCTATCGAATCCTTCGGCCATTCATGGCAAGTCTATCATTGGAAGAGCTGATTGAGAGACTTACACAGGTTTTAATTCCAGGCTTTCTACTCTCCTATGTATTCTCGCTTCCTATAGATTTCCACTGTGTTTACGGCGATGCGATGCGATGGCGATAGGAAGCCATGTGTCTTCATAAAAGTTGCATGAGAATAGCACAAGACTCCATTCATCTTACTTACCTCAACAGCTTCTCGTAGGACAATCCTGCCTCAAAACGTGATGCTCATCTGTGCGTAGGATTGTTGTAATAATAATTGCCGTGAGTGCGGAACATTCAACTTTGTTGTACTCGGGTCCGGTCTTGAGACGACTGTTTTGACAACATGGATGTGGATGGTGGAAGAAGCCGATGCGGACAAGTCAAACTAATGCGGAATTAAATGAATTCCTAATTCATTTAATGCGCCTAACCCAGTGCTGGTGGATAAATACATGTTGTATTTCATTAAACACTCGTCGAATTACAACCACTTATACATTCCCTTTCTGATTTACTTCACTTGTTTACTTTATGAATTCCTGGACACGTCATGCTCAGTAAAGTAACTCCGAGCTCAGCATCAGCTGTTGTCTCGCTGGTTAACTTAACCATGCATGGACCGCACATCTCCATTGTTTCTTAAACTCCTACCGACTTCACTCTTTACAATTGCCACTCCTGGGAAAACAACATTTGCAGATTTTCCTTTCTATTCTCCAACGTACGCGACCTCACTGCCGCACTCAAGTGTGGATGCAAAGCTTTGTTTTAATCTGCTTATTTAAATTATGTCCCTTCCAAGGCCTAAATAATAAATGCTTACATATGCACCAGAGTTGTTAGCCTAGTTGGCTCTTCTCTTTTTATTTACACTATGCTTGCCATTGCCATTTCGCTAACGCCGATTCGTCCATGTACTCCTGTGCCAATTAGACTCACTTTCCATCATGCAACACAAATACAAAAGACATTTTTCCAAATCGCACCAAATTCAAATTCCAAATACCCAAGAAGTTGTTATGTACCATAAAAGAACTGAGAATTTGTCAAAGAAAAAGAAGTTGCAAATGTAAAACAAGAGTAGTTTTTAAGAAACTTTAGCCACCTTGTGTTGTTGTTGCTTCGTGCAACTTTATATTTATCAGACCACAATAACCAAGCTAAACCAAAGTTAGAGGAAGAAAGCGGAAGGAAAAGTTCTATTGCTTCTTTCCACGTATGCATGTTCTTGTCGTCACTCACGTTTTAACTTGTCTTTAGGCAACCATCGTTGACAAGGAATGTAATTGCTCTGTAAGTAGACGACATCGACACTACTAATACAATCGCTACCATTTCAAATACTTGGACGCCTCATATTTATTTACATATACCGTGCCTATCGTCAGTTGTTTTGACGGGATGTGAAGGTACTTAATGTTAGGTAAGTTGAAAATGTTTCAAAGCATGGATATTAGTTAAGAAAAGTTTATGTATATTAGAAAGATGGAAGGAAATTGTAAGGATGAGGAAATTGTAGACGGAAATGAAAGTGGATCTGGATTCCTAATAGGTTTTTGGATCCTCGTTAAGATGCTTGGTGAATAGGTAATAAGTTTGTTTCTCGGAGGCATCACAACATAACCCGAAGCAAGAGAGACATGCACTTAGGTACATACACCGGCAAAAGAAAGGCTCATGTCAAATAATTAATAATCGTAGTTTCTTAGAAATTCCTCGGAACTGATCCAAGTAAAGTACCGTACTTTATCGATTAAATACACGGGTTTATTTGGTCAGAGTTTATTTGAGCATTGGCGTTTGTTTAGAATACGCTTTTCTATGCTTTGCTGACAAAGGGTGTTTTCCCTTCGTCTCTTTCCCATGTGTGCTTCAGCCCATGTGCTTCATAGTCATAGTGTATTATCCTTGACTATCAACTCCACAGTTCACCTCACAATGTGCATGTGCATCGTTAATGTGGTAGTACCGTATTTGACTGATGTCACAAAAAAAGCAGGGACTCGATTACACTCCGAGGCCCTACTCTTATTTCCTTTAACCTGGGAATCCGTATCCTCAATAAAAGAATGAGCTGAAACAGTCGTAGGTCTGTCGAGGTCAAAAATGAAGTAAACGTCACTGCCATTAATGGATGAAATACGGTATTTACCTAATTAAATTTTGACTCCAAATTAGCTTTCTTTGTGCGGAGCGGCACATTGTTCAGCCTAAAAATGAAGCGTAATGCGAGTACATTTGAAGATCAGAGGAGAGGATGCCTTCATCCTTGATCCCAACAAAGAAAATACTGAAAGCAGATTGGACGGGCATTGGACTAAAACTACAAGTTTTTATTTATTGGAGAAGTGGTGATGGACGTTGTTAGTGATAAAAGTGAATGGTGGACTGCGAATAGTTGAATGTGAATTGAGAATGGTGATGGTGAGCACGGGTTATTTGAATACATTTCCAGTAGTTTTCTGGAGCAGAACGAGTCAAGTGGGAAAGCTATTGATCGTGGTGGGGAAGTTGCGATTGCATTTATTCATATGCCTGGCTTTGTCTTGTTTTGTTTGTAGGAGGATGCTGTGTTGGGATTGGGAGGTGAGTAGTTGCCCCAATAATCCTTATTGTAGTTGTTGGTGGAAAAAAGGAACATTTTATCAGTCAAGTTGGAGACAATGCAATTCTTTTCCAAGTTGGTTAGCATGAAGTGAAGGGAAAATATTTGTTGATGGAGAAATCTGTGGAGATGGAATGCAATTGTGAAAGGGAACGAAGTAGTCATCTTCCAGTAGATTTGAAAACTCAATTTGGTTTCCTCTCTCTCTCACTCTCACTCTCCCTTCCTCTACTCTACGCAATTCCAGTCAGTAGAGATATAGACCATTATGCTAATGCGACTTTTTGCCCCATGTTATTTAAATGGGAGAATCAGCCCTTCGACTCATGTACATACGTACCCCTTCTCATGCATAAGGTACATATGGCC
>JAAXYX010003002.1:0-15619 GCA_036851915.1 Ptenothrix huangshanensis | reverse complement strand
ATATGATGTGATCCGTGGGGCAGGTGAGTTGATTGAGTTTCTCCCGTGATAGTACTTGTTGTTGCTACTAGCACTGTGTTTGTAGGTTGTATGCGCGTTTGTTCCTTAATAGTTGTTCATACGTTCTATTAGGTATGTATTTATGCGTTAATACATGGGTATATGAGAAAAGGTTTGGTAACACTAAAGCAATGGTATAATGTATAGTATGTATATAAGTACCTTGCCTACATACCTACTTGCCACATAGGTATGCTCTGACATCTTTGTGCCTCCAGGCTTTTTACCAAATTTCAAAGTCCAGGTAACTTCTAAATAAATAAATGAGAACAGAAAAAAAAACTATGAAAAATATCTAATCTTTACAATTATTGACAGCAATAAAAATTCTTACGAGTGGAATCAGTCAGTTCGAACAAGAATAAATTATAGAAAAGAGATTAACAAAGATTAAGAAGTACTTAAACTAATCATTACTGTAATGTCAGTGCGGCTTAGCTTCCATAGAATTATAGCTTTCATCCAACGCAGAAGGTGCCAGAGTTGAACCGGTGCTGATAACACGTTTTTTTCTGAGTTTGAGAGTTTCCGTCACGGGCTACAATACGAATTTGTAGACGGGAATTTGTAGTTCCTCACTTTTGGTATTATTGTATTTCAGATGTGCTTTCTTAAACATGTATTTTTCGTTTAGTATTCTAAAAATAATTTATTAGGTGGCTGGATATTCATTGTCGTGTAATTACATTACGTGTTTGGATCCTTTACACTCCGGTTGCATTCACAAAACTTAAAGCTAGCAGAACCAAGAGAAGCATCTAGTTTCCTTGGCTCGTTTGTTGAGGCAGAATTACTCGAATTATCTTAAATTGAATCAAAGGAGTTCCAGGTCCCTTGTACTGTTTGTTTACAACTTCTACATCACACTTCTATTTGGCTGCAATGAACGTGTTTGCTGCATGGTTTAGTTTAGTTTGGTTTGGCTGTTTAACTCGGCTAGGCTCTGTGTTCGATTCCAGTTGTTCTGAGTTCATTTCACGTAAAAGAGAAAAATGGGGAAAAACTTTACGGTGTGAAAAGAAAAGGAAAAAAGTTTTTTTTTAAAGAAAGGGAACTAGTTTTTAGACTATAATGTAAAAGCAAAGGGAAGAATAAAGCCAGCATTCGTCTTCATTCTTCATCCATCAATCGATTAGTAAAGATAATATATCTGTATTTAGTGTGTGATCAAATTTGAACGGTCATTTAAGGCACAAAGCTTGAGAGTTAGAAACAAAACAGAAAGTCTAGGGTACACTTTTGCTTACTTCTTTTCTTAGTAAGCCAAGAGTAGATTTATAGCTACACGTTTTTTTGCTTTTAGGGACAGAATTAACTATGATTGTCCTTTCATCATTTATAAGCATTAACTGGTTACGTTAGATTTGTTTGACGTCGCTTTGGGTTGTGAACCGAAAAGATTTTATGATCGGTGCTCAGAGTGACTCACATAAATAGCTGATCTTTACTTTTATTCATGCAAAATGTATTGCATAAAGAAGGAGGATAGAATCACGTGCTTGTTCAGGATGCTGCTCGCAGCAGCTGCATTGACAACACCAGATAGAAATGTTTTGATATTTGATACTGCCCCTCGGCGCTCTTGTTTGGGTCCAGTGTTCATTAGCAACTTCAATAATTCTACTACTCCGCTGCTAGTTTATACAAGAAGTAATATTTTTCATGAAGAATTTTACTCACGATTACTTGTGCCTGATTTAATCGGAAGAGAAAACAAATTAATAGAAGGCTACGCAATGGACTGCAGTCAAATTATTTTCGCCTGATGTACTCAAATAAATAAAAATTAGGCACTTTGGAATATCCTGTCAGACGTGAGTTTGGGTCCTCACTGACGATGGAGCTGCACCTTGCTCTGATCATAGTAGCAGCAAGGTGCAGTAGTAGTTTAATGAACAGTTGTTTTTGTCCACATTGTCTATTGTTTTTTTTATTTTAGCCTCACCACGTTTTTATTTATTTTTGAAGTGCAACAATATATAATTAATGTAATTCAGAAAGCAAGCCAAGAGGGAACAGAAGCAGCAGATTTTTACTTTTTTTTCTTTTCCTAATAATGCCCTTATCTTTGACGGTCGGTCATGAAATGAGGTAGGTAATTAAGTAACTATGTGCCTTGCATCTCGAACATCTTCATTCTCGTTGACGGCAACTTGGAGATGGTATTAATGGTATGGTAAAGCGAGGTTATGTGTACAGTATGCATTTTCATAAGGTTTTATCCACATCATTAACTCTAAGTAGCTAATTAAAAGGGTTATTCGTATTCGTGCTCCCTGTACTACTTACTGCCTTTGCCACTGCTACTATTAATATTCGTACGTGAATATGTCTAGGTACTAACTAGTTCACTTGTGCTGGTGCTGGTGGCTGGTACAACCTACTCCACTACTGTATATACTGTCTGTTCGAGAATGGCAGCGAACGCCGAGCCGTGTATTTGGTCTTCGCATAAAATATGTTCTAGAATGAAATCTCTTCTTTGGGGATAGCTAAAGATTGTGCACAATTACGAATACGAATTACATCCAAATTACCATCAATAATGACAACGCGTTCACTCCACTCGGTTGCTCAATTTATATATGTTATCTTCCTATATACGTACGCTGTTTTAGACTCGATTTTTGACATTGCTTTCCCTTGCTCTAGCCTTACCTATTGAGACAAATGAGTTTTGCATACATATGCTAATATACGAATTAGTGTCATGAAGATGTATGACAAGAGTAGGAATTGCCTACTTTCCTGGATCCTATGACTCTAGACGTGATGCATTAGCATGTTCGCTGGTAAAAATGACTGGGTTATTACTCATGAATGACGTAGTATATAGTAGTATATAGGCGTCGTTTAGAAATTGAAGCATTGCTTACACTACTCTTGAAAATTGAGACGGAAATCATAGATTCTACTGTACTTTATTGTGTTAGTATAATTTTAATTAATAATGTACTTGAGGGCAGTTGGTTGGCAATTAAATTTGGTGAAGCGAAGCAAGAAATGTAACGCCGAAGAGTAGCATACATAGTTGATTGAGAACGAAATAAACGAGAGCAAATTAGGAGAGAGAGAAAAGCAATAACAGTCTATTTTACTCGTACCAATGCTTGTGATATCACGGCATTAGCGTTCCTTTATGTATTCCCAAGAGTTCGAACGAAGGAAGCTTGTGACTTTGGATTGGGATGTGGTTGAGCATGCTTTAGTTGTAGTGGATTATCTTTGAAATAGAAACCAGTACAATANATAAACGAGAGCAAATTAGGAGAGAGAGAAAAGCAATAACAGTCTATTTTACTCGTACCAATGCTTGTGATATCACGGCATTAGCGTTCCTTTATGTATTCCCAAGAGTTCGAACGAAGGAAGCTTGTGACTTTGGATTGGGATGTGGTTGAGCATGCTTTAGTTGTAGTGGATTATCTTTGAAATAGAAACCAGTACAATAAATAGTGACACAGTGCAGATCAGTGGGGTAAATACCTCACGTATGTTACTGCAATTAAAATGATAATCCTGGGGACCGAGGCAAAGTTGCGCTGATTCGGATTCGGATTCGCTTCCCATTCCATCTCATATAGGCCACGAGGTTAAGGTCCTGTACTCAGACGTAACTATAATGAAAATAAAGCATTTATTGTTGAGTAAAATGTGGGTGCTCTGTACTCATAATGACCNGACACAGTGCAGATCAGTGGGGTAAATACCTCACGTATGTTACTGCAATTAAAATGATAATCCTGAGGACCGAGGCAAAGTTGCGCTGATTCGGATTCGGATTCGCTTCCCATTTCATCTCATATAGGCCACGAGGTTAAGGTCCTGTACTCAGACGTAACTATAATGAAAATAAAGCATTTATTGTTGAGTAAAATGTGGGTGCTCTGTACTCATAATGGCCATGGGCTGTACGCCAAATAATTCATTGTTTACTCGTATGTACTATATGTCCCGTTCTTATTTCGGTATCTTTACATCTTCTTTCCTGCACTCATCTAACATATTGGCAAAGAAATCGGGTTCGAAAACTTGCATTGCTTCTCCTTATGTATGGTCCACCCAGAATTTTTAGATCTTCGCTAAGTTATGCGAAATTATATGTTGAGAGGTTACGATTTTTTTGTTTGTTTTAATTTGGGCATGTTACGTAAAAGCTACTTATAGTTAGTCAGTTTAGACTTCCAAAGTATAAATCAATCTGCCTAAACCAAAGTTGTGGAAATGTAAGCCCCAGGAGAATATATATTAGGTAGATGGTTTTTGAAAAAAAATAATGCAAGACCAGGGAAGAGTGGGGAAATGCTTGCGTTTAACCTAATGAAAGCTATTGGAAGTGTGCGTTGTGAACTTAGATTTAGGATTGAAGTACCGAGTGGCTCTGGGATACATTTGCTAGGAAAGCTTTTCCCTTCCATCTATCGCTCATGCTAATTGTAAGATTAATGCACTATGATACGATGCTTATATTTATTGTTGGACTGACACTGCTGCACTGCACTCAATTGGGTTGAGCTGTGTATCTGTTGTGTGGGAAAATAATTTTTCTGCCTTTAGTTTGTCTGTCGTCTCAAATGAAAGGTTTTGCGTGTTTATTGGCGTTGAGAATGGTTGTCCTCGGGGCCATTCATCAAATCACCCTTAAAGTCTCCCAGCCCGGCCATTTCACTGCATTACAAACAGCACACATCACAGGCTTGGCATTCGACAAAAACTCCTCATTGCATAAGTCCGTATAGTGTGTCCGATATACTTTGGTTAATGTAGCTGGATTTGACCAGAATAATATCTGATGATGCTGTGGGTATTGTTATTTGGCGTACGAGGCAGGATTTGTTTGGGGTCGTCCTGAAAATAGATAGGTACATAGATAGACGTGGTGCAGTATGGCTTGGATTTAGATTTGTTATTTGTAGGTAGTGATGGAACGGAGTGAAGGGGCAAGGGCTGATCCTATACTTGTATACTCGCAAGTTTGCCTGGTGCACATCTCTTTGTACACGACCACACGATGCTAGATTACGGCTGAAATGCACACAACTTTTGTATTTAGTAGAATAATACCATTAGGAAAGTGATATTGCGTGTGTGGGGGATGTCTGAATAAGGATCTCTCTGGATGATACTGATGTTCGTCATGATGACGGGATGATCGCATCGTTAGTTATTAGAAGGAAAAAGAAAGAGACGGGAACGGGAAAGTTTTCCCCCTGGTTCAGTTACCCAGCATTTTTTCTCTCGTACTCTCATCGAGTAAATGATCTTTGTAGCTCTGTAAATGTGATTAAGAACTTATGTTCCTGTCCTGTCTGGTTATAATAATCTTCGTCTTGAAACCAGATTCTTATTAGACTCCTTGAGATTAGTAACGATAGCAACATCGACATCGACGTCCACGATCACTTCCGCATCATAAAAGTTATATATGCTGAAGGTTTGGAATAGCGTGTGCAGCCCAGGAATTGCATGATAGTGTTGTCTTCGTGATCGTATAATGATGAAGATTTTGATGACATACACTAGTTTTTGCTTTGGTCTTATCTGTCTTCTACAATGGAGCATGTATTCATATAGGATTCTTCAAAGATGGAACTTCCAAATGTAAAGATTTTGTGGTTGATACTATCATACGTATTCTTATTGAGTAGAAGAAGAGGGAAGCAAGCAGATAAAGTTATATGTACGATTCCTCCTGTCGTTCTGATTGCTTTCTATCTATTGTTTATTGGGGGATGCCAGGCTCGGAGCGCGGAAAGTTCGGGGAATTATTTGTGTTACTTGTGTATTATTTATTGTTTGGAAATGTTTACGGGGATAGCGGTACCGAGTGACATATTGACTTATAATTTCTCGCTATGCCTAGACGGTATGGCTTACTGCTACATTAATAATAATCATTTGTTACTTCGTTGCTCAAGTATTATATTACCCACGCACGTTTATAAATGCGGGTGGATATATTGTATTTTGTACATTTTATTTGTATACCTACAGGTACAGTTGGTGTGTACATAAGTAATAGTTCGGCTGGGCATGTACACTGGTTAATTTATTGTCTGTGTGCGACGTTGACTCCCTCACCGTGGAGTTGAGGAGGTAGATGATAAAAGGGAAGCGGTGCGTGTATGTGTGTGTCTTCGTTCAGGGAGTCTTACATAATTTATATAGAAATGGTGTGAGTGGAATAACGATGAACCGTTGTCTCCAACTTGAAATGTCTCTATTTGGTCATCAAAGAAAAGGAAAAGATTTGTACACGATGATTTTACATGAAGTCATACCTAATACATGTTGGGTTGTGTAGTCAGTTTTGTTCTGCTTGGTTCAGATTGTTGCCCATGTGCCATGTCAAGACGTGTCATGTAATGTAGTGTATCTCCTACGATGGTTTCTGTGCTATTCGGATGTGTTGTGTTGTTGTTCTACCTTGTAAATATTTATTTGTGATGTTTACATTTGAGTAATTTTTTTCTTTTCTTATTCTGTTCTCAGGCTACAAAAGCAGCGGACTTTGTTGCTGTCAAAAGTATCCAGACGCTGGTGTCAGAGTGTGAGGCGCATCGAAAGGCTGTACTTCAACTTCGGATCTCGGGTGCTTCAGAATATTTGACGATAACGTGTCCCTCCCTGACCGAAGCAGAGAGTATGGCGGATCTCATCGACGGTTACTGCCGGCTTCTTTCACCCTCACACACTTCCCTATGGACTCGCAAAGGTATTAGCCTACCTACCAATTCCAACTACTACTACTATTACCACTACTACCAGTTTTTGTGATCAGGGTTTTCTCGAGGTTGTTTTACCTATAGGTTACGTATGCCTAAAGTATGTATGCGTGGGTTTGTGTACGGGTTGACATCTATGCAGGTTGATATTTATAGTAATAGTGGAAGTAGTAGTCGTAGTCATGCCATCTGAAGATGGTATTTTAGGTTTTACGTTTGCAGTTTCCTTTTTCCCTTCCATTTCTTTTACATTTCCACCCTATTTTCTCGGATTATTCTGGTGTTTTGTACGAATTTGGAAAGCACACGGCATCCGCATATAAGCATGGGCAAATGCATCGGCATCTCAGCTGGGGACTTCTCATGTGCTGATGTACTATATTCTTGAGACAATACAATTACACCTCGTAAGATGTAAGCCAGCTAAATCCGAAGTGGTTCTACTACAGCTGCTATTGGTATAAGAGCATGGATGTGATCTCTGTGCGTAAAGACAGAGTATTAAGATGCATAAACTCAGACTCTCCACATCCATCTTTCTCCTGTTTGATTATTCTGGTGTTTTGTACGAATTTGGAAAGCACACGGCATCCGCATATAAGCATGGGCAAATGCATCGGCATCTCAGCTGGGGACTTCTCATGTGCTGATGTACTATGTTCTTGAGACAATACAATTACACCTCGTAAGATGTAAGCCAGCTAAATCCGAAGTGGTTCTACTACTGCTGCTATTGGTATAAGAGTGGTATGTGATCTCTGTGCGTAAAGACAGAGTATTAAGATGCATAAACTCAGACTCTCCACATCCATCTTTCTCCAGTTCTCCATAAAGTGAAATGTCAATGTGTTCGGCATTGCATAATCGCCGGTTTGGCTGGCTCACGACGATACTCGGAACGGATATTCACTGGGAAGGTGTAGTCGCCCTAAGAGTAGGTACCTAGATACATTGGTATTGGTATCGTTTGGGCAGGTTGAAGCTGCAGAATGAATTCATCGTCCGCCTGCCACATCCTCAGACAAGTTGTGTGAGAAAAATTTCCAGAAATTTTATTGTCGTTGTTTTACGCCGTCTTGAACGCAATTTGTGACTCCCAACATAGCATACCAGAGCCAGACCATGGAAGCAAGACCACACTAGACCACGTAAAACCTACGTGATGCAGTAGCGCTGTGTTATAATCTGCATATAAACTCCGAACAGGGAGAAACATTTATTTTCACATTTCTTCCACATTTCTTTGTACAGTTTTAAATAGGCACTCGATCTGGATTCGTCCTTTGAAAGAAGTATACTTTGCTCACAAGATAACTTTAAACTAACTAGGTACACTCTCCGAGATCAATCCATCTGTTACTCATCTTTTACTTATCTGTGACTCATATTAAGATGAATTTTTCTGGATTAACTTTTTCGTTGATCAGATGAGTAACAGTTTAGTAACAGATGTCTTTAGCATCATTTAGAGATGAGTTGGTAAAATTCAAGAGAGATGATTTAGACACACATCTTCGTGATAAGAAAAAACTCATCTTTGAGATACGAAGAAAACTCATCTCAACACGAGTTTTGCAATCTCATCTCTAAATGATTTTGAAGATATATGTTACTCATCTGTTAATCACCTGATCAACAAAAAAGTTAGTCGTAAAAAACCTATCTTAAGTTATATTTGTAAGATAGCGAGTTCGGAGAGTGTACTTTGTATAGTCACATATTATTACTACTGAAGGAGGAAGATGCTTTCTTTTCTGCAATCTTATCGAACAATGCATATATACTATATAGCGTTTTTTCCACTCCGTATTATTACGTTACTTGAATTTTTAAGAATTATAAAGCAAATATATATTAAACCGCTTCCCCTAGAAAGTAGACATTGTGGTGTTGTGTGAGTGTATGGTAGAAGGCTATGGAGGCAGTAGCCATGGTAGTAAAAGAATTGGCAGTGAACTATTAAGAATTTCATGGCATATTGCATTGAAGACTGCAGTCGAAGTGGAAACGGAGTGAAATGTAATCAAGTTCTCAAGTGTGTATGGAAACGGAATGGGCAGGATGCATTATGATGTCGATATAATATAGTCATAGGCGGAGACAGTATTAAGGAGAAGGAATGGATTGTAACTGCACGGATGGAGAGGAATATTCTTTTATATACCTTGAAGCTGTTTTGTTCGCTCGATCTTACCCACTCGTCTTCACAGATACATCGTCTATCTTCTCCCATCCTCATCCCACTGCAGCTCTAAACTTTTGGACACGTGTTCACCTTATGGGTTATGTAATATTATAATAGAAAGTGATGTGCTTCGTCAGCCAAAGGTTTTTTGATAAAGACACTGGAGACTACCTACGTCTCACACACGAGACTTCATGACGAGCTGTCTTTCCGTCTGTGTCTGTTCGTTTTTCCTTGTTATTGCTAAGCACATGCACTATTACTGGTACATGTGCACGGATTATGGATACAGTGCAGTGTCCCACTGAAATATTAATGGGGAGTTGATGAATGGGTTCGGGAGGGTAGAGAAGAGACGAGTAGAAAAGATCGAACAGGACCAGCAGCGTAAGGGTAGGGATGTAGATCAATTCCAGATACATGAATATATTCACACAATGATGTTGGAAGTCACAGACTCAAAGTAATAGTTTCTACGCATTGCATTGCACATTGCACTGTAGTTAATTCTGAACTTTAAGTGTATGACTCGTTCTTGTTGTAACGTAACGAGCACAACTACACAGATATTTCGTTGGCTTCTTTGAGTTTTATCGGACCGACTTGTTCTTGTACAATCTACAGATACAGATGCAGAACACAGAAGTCAAGCAAATCTACAAAGCGGTAGGGAATAGACAGGCAGACGAAACAAGTGCAAGTTACTCCATGAACCCAAATGTTGTGTAAATTTCATGAGGTTTACGATTTACGATCTCACCATCGATATGTGCATATAGTAGGTGCCTTAGATGCTACTTTTATAAACCTACCTACCTAGGTATACGTGTGCAATGGTGAATACCTTCTGAATATAAAGCTATAACGGAGCCAAGTGCGTAATACGTATCATTGCTTACTGGGGATGATGGGATACTATATGTCGTCACCTACAGGTGTACCTAGAAATGCGGAGGAATATTACAATTGCATACCATTTTCGGACAATTTACATTTTTGTACTCGTACGTACTGGATATAGAGACGACTTTAGATTGTTTTAATTGATGAACTCTCTGTAATCTGTAAAATCTGTATTTCTACATTTACATGGTAGCTAATTTTTATGTGGTAGAACCGTGGCAGAAGCTGAGCAAAGACCGAATAACTGAGCAAGGTTAGTAAGTGCGGAAAACAGAAAACCAATGCTGATGCTGGTGTGTCTGTCATGCATACATAGTGGGTAGCAGAAGAGTAGGAACAGTAAAAGAAACTATTTCGACGCCTTTTTTCCCGCAGAATTTTTCCCGTGTCTTGCCTTATTCTTTCATGAACGCAGCTTAGTTACCACCAAACCTAGTTACAACATGGTGGCTGAGTGGGTGTAGATTTGTAGGTACTGCATAGTACATAGCATAACCGATATTACAATAGTCTTAATAGTCTAGGAGATGCCGTAAATGCTGAAGTAGTTCTTTAGGGAGTCGGGAACGTTTGTATCAGCCCCGAGTGATGTTAAATGCAAAGTTCCGCTCTCACCGACAAGTTCCACAAGACAGGTCTCAAGGGTAATAAAATATAAAACATGTGAGAGATTTTAAAAATGAGAATGAGACCATATACTCAAAATCATTAAGTCGGCACAAATTTCAGAAGGAATCTTAGGTACATTCATAATCATCATTATTATGGCATTGCTATTGTTTCTTAGATTGCTGGTTGTAAGTTCTATGGAATGGGATAGGGTGGGGATTAGGTATACATACATATGGTGGAGAGTAAAGCGACAAAAACAAGGCACGAACATGGTCTATTGTATAGAGCTTTAGAGCCGTTTTGTTAATAGTGGTACAGTGATGGCGAAGAGCCAATAACTATACAGAGAAGGCGCTAGCGCTTGCAGAAGTTGCTGGTTGATTTAAAGAAGGTGCTGGTACTTATCGCTTAGAATTGTGGGCATTTTATTATTTGTAATCTATGATGTGTTATATTTATTATCTAAAAAAAATTGTCACAGCTTCATTAAGATATTATAATCTGTATTTCATTTTAGCGCTACAATAACGTCAACGTTTATGCGACAAGTGCCAGCAGAATTGTTTGATAGTGTCATTAAATTAAAAAAAAACTGTTTGTTATTTCTAGTGTGACTGCTTCTGTAATGGCAGCACAGCATTATTCAGATGTATTAATTGGTACAATAGTAGTTGATCGTGTACGTGATCGATCATCTGGTTGCACAAGGTTGAAGAGGGATGGATATTTTAAAAGTTGTGTGTAATTAGAAATCATTATTGCGCTCGTAAATTGAAAAGGGTTTCCGCTTGACTTGTACAAATTAAAGTGGGAGCTGATTCTGTTTCTGTCTCACCTCTGTTTTGTATTCTCTCAGAGTTTTTCAAAGATGAAAGGAGGTTTCGGATTTTCGATATTGTATTTACATCCATTATTACTCCTTCTTTGATTTAATTTGGCATACATTTTTGACGATGCACTTGATCGTTAACTAGTACCTACTGAATGAAGGGAGAGAGGTTGCGTCTGCTACGTTTGTCCTTACCATTGCTCTTGCTACTATTAGATTTGGTTCCGATGATAATTACATTTTTGTGGTATTGCACTCGTGGCTGCAAAGTGATGTGAGACATACGATTTCATGTATTCACGTATTACTTACAACACCTCAATGAAAACTGACAGTTGTCATTTTATTTTTTATGGAGTTGCTTGTTTACCGGCGGTTAGAATAAATTATATTATATTAGCATCTGCATATTAAGAGTTGCCTGGCAAAAGGGACTAAGCCCAGTGAATTTCCATTGAACTTAGTCCCTTTTGCTAGACAACTCTTTATATATACTTGTCAATACCAAGCATACTCATGGAGGTTGTCTCAGTTACTGTGTACATTATGCAGACAGATTTATAATTATAGGAGTAGGTGTGCAGTGGTATATAGACACATTTCTATGCATCTTTGATTTTCATTACTGTGGGAGGCTAGTTTCACTACTTTACCTTTTCTGATCTGCCACTTGTGCATTTTAATTACAGTATTCCTTATTATGTACCTTACCTACCTATGTGACCCTAGATCAATAGTAATATGTACTCTAGTGGACATGGAGATGGAACTTTTTGGCTAGATTACTAGTTGTACTATATCGTCTGATGCTAGCGTAATAATTAAATAATATGGTATATCTATAAATTGGATTTTGCAACCATCCATATAATAGTCATTGATGAAAATGAGTACTGAAGGCTTGAATATGGGTATGGGTTATGGGTTGGTATTGTTACAACTTTAAATGTGTAGGCAAGACATTTTCTACCGCTTTGCATTGATCCGTTAGTTTTGCTTTATTAATAATGTGTGTTGGGGTTGGGATATAGATAATTATTTGTATAGTGCGGGATTCGGGATCTACTGTGCATATATATATAAGTTATATTTGAAACAGTGTATGTACTAATGTAGTAGTAGTTGGGTGTTGAATATAGAGTGTGGTAAAAGTTTATTAACAAGGTGATGATTATAAAGCTCTTATGTAATGACAATATAACTTAATCTAACTCATGATTTTTTCACTTTTGTACCACAAGCTGCTACCTTGAGGAGTTGTCCTTGTCTCAAAGGTTGGATTTTAGATTTGGATTATTATACATACCTACTAGTACTTACTACTTACCGCATTTAATATTCCTGCATTGTGTTTACATATGTGCTGAGCTTGATACAACTGTTTTTGTAAATTTCATTGTCAAGTTGCATACCTGCTGTTGGGACTGTACTATATTGGCTATAGCTGGCTTGAGTTTGACTTTAGATTTATGTGCTAACTGATACGTATTACATGCTATCATTATGTAGGTATGTGCAATGTTAGCCTTTGGTACACATTTGATATCTTGTATTGTATCGTGATCGTGAGGCTATGTCTGTGATTCTTTCTGTCTTTGATTTGTAGGGGTGTATTTACAGCTGACAGATTTATTTTGCTGCGTTTTGACATTCCTATTTCATTGTACATCACTGCATTCTAGTTTTAAAAGAATTTCCACGCAGCAAGCTTAATTTTTATCGTATCAGCCTGTCGTAGTGGTGGTTCTCAAAGCAGTTTCTCATTTGTTTCAAGATTTTTCACCTTTTCTCAGAAGATACAAAGTGTACATATTTAATCTTTCTATCGATATTTAATTTTGAAATTTTTTTTTGAAGAGTAATATCAACTTGAGTTTGTGAGATATTTGCTTGTGGCTGCTTGATAAAGTTGATTTGAATAAATTGGTTTTCTATTACGTGGTTGATATGCGTTATTGCATTGCTTGGAGCCTGGAGCAGTAGTTCTGAAGCATCTGCTGTAGTTTTCAGAATTCTAGATTGTGTTAAGATGTGTGTTTGTGTCGAAAGCAATAGTTGTCTGTTGTATTTTCACACTAAAGTGCTATGATTATATATTATAATTGAACGATCAGTACTTTGATGATTAGCTCTTTTGTCAGACCAACTGCTTACTTATTCTTCACTCATATTTACTGACGGATAAAGGCTTAAATTTAAAGTACCTTAGGTCAAGTATGTGCATTGAATATGTAAGTTTAACGTCTGTCATAAATTTCTTAAAAAATCTATAGTGCCTATTTAATAATTTAAAGGTTATTAATTTTCTTGAATTTTAAGTTTTTATGAAATGTCGCTTCTCATTCTTGAACTGTTTAAATATTTTGTAGGCAGTTTAAAATCTTATGCATATACTTGACTGTGATTTCGTGTAATTATCTGGAAAATGTATGTATTTTATGATACTTTTAATTTATCGCCATTGCATTGCGTGTATTGCATCTTATCTTGTATTCTGGAAATATGATTTGATTAAATTATTGATGGTTATCAATCGACAATCGCAAACTTCTCTCTCTATCTATCTGTCTGTCTTTACTCTTGTGGAATGCAAAATTTAATTGATAGTGCTATATAGAATGTTTGATGTTATCGCATGAGTGATTTCTGATGTTGTACCAGAGTAATTAATCTGTTGAATGTTGTTAAACTTGTTGTTCTTTAGATGCTCACCCACCTCGATACAGGCAAGGAAGTCTGAGTCGAAATCCAAGTGGCTCAAATAGTCCTGTGGACTCTATCAAGCATCCATTAATGGACGACTACGCTGAAATCATTGATGAGGACGATGACTACTCCATTCCTGCATGTAAGTTGGTTAAGTATCTACATGCAGAGTAGTTAGGGAAACAATCACTCATAAAAATTATGTAGATATGTAGAAATAATCCAACTTTTTTCTGTTTAGTGCTGTTCAGCTGTTCAGGTTATTGAGTTTTATTGGCAAAATTTGAATATAATCTAGTATGATATTTGATATTTAGCAATTATATTATGACCAATTTTGAGGATACTCATGCCTTTTCCCATCAGCATTATCGTCAGCTGACAGATAATTTTTCCTTTACTTTTTCTAATGATCGGATTAGTCAGAACACAGGCTCACAGATTCATCTTTCGTGACAGAGAATTGAAAATTTTAAAAGTTTCGCCCAATTAAATTTTATGTGAGCATAATATGGGTTCACCCTGCAATTTTTTGCGTTTGCCATATCGAAACTTGTTTTTGTTTTATTGATCGCTGTCAAAGATATGCAAAAAAAGTGAGACTTTCCCACCACAAGATTAAGAGTGGAAACTGTTATCCGATAGTTATTAATTATGGCCTTGGTATTAATTTTGATCAGATAGTTCGTTCGTTCTCTTTTAACTTGTTTATCTTTTCTGCTACACACGAATGGAGCACAACAATGAAGCCAAAACTAAAATTCTGAAGACAAAACCAAAGTTGGATGTGAATTTGAATTTTCCTTTGTGTAGTTACGTTGTGATGATCTGATATAATATGATTGATTATTGTTTCTAATTTTTTGGCTGTGTTTAAATTTAAATTTTCAGCTCATGATTACGAGTTGGACAGGCTCAGTGTTGAACTTGGTGATATAATTGGACAAGGTATGACCATGGTATAATTATGTATATATATAGGTACTTTGTATGAAACAGTTCTAATTCGCTTTTACTGTTTTATACAGTACAGCATAGTTCGAATGAATGTTTTGGAGGTAATTATGCTTTAATGATGATTTGAAGATTATAATATTCATAATTATAATTTTTTATGTTTTAAGGACAATTTGGAGATGTCCACCAGGGATTATTTCATACTAAAGATTTAGATAAAATTCCTGTGGCTGTTAAGACTTGTAAATTGGATGCGGACTCTGCCACCCGAGATCGGTTCCTAGAAGAAGCATGTAAGTTCTCAGCTCTGCTTAGTATCTAACGCGTGCTATTTTCATTTTATAGCTTAATACATTGGGCGTTCCTTATGTAATTATAGAGACAAAGTGTGTACTAACGACAGTTTTTTCTCTGAATAACGTACGTAGCACAATTGTACTATTAAGATGAAATGGTTATGATTATGGGTGCGGTACGTTGAGGCAAAAAAAGGGTGGAAAATGTAAAGATGCATGTTGTGTAGTAGGTATGGGGAAAGCAGCAGATTACGGTAAGCTATAACGGAAAAGAATTGTACAGGCTTCAGTTTGGGAAGATGTGTTCTGATGACTTCAGATGGGTAAGTCTTCCAGAATTTAATAT
>JAAXYX010003001.1:0-15622 GCA_036851915.1 Ptenothrix huangshanensis | reverse complement strand
GATGTTGATGATGGTTTGAGCAGTGCAGGCTGGCTGTAAAGACTGAATTCCCGCGCTACACTGTGAAACCAAAGTCATCAAGCAATACTCTATAATGCAGATTGTCGTCACCTGTATGACCTCCACAACTCTATTAAATCCGGGCGACGACAAAAGGTAATGAAAATGGTTGTCTCAAAAAATGTGAAAAATTTAGGGCATATTTTAGCATTTCTTTCGATTTCAAAAACCACTACTGGGTGCAAAAAGATGTGCTCTATTTAATAAAATAATAGTTTGTGATGTAAAAATTAATGGAGTCGTGTATTATACTTTTTACAAGATCCCCTTTGATTGATGCAGTAGTTACTTAGTTATTTATTCACCTTAATAAAAAAGTAACGGGTATGAGTTTCGAACCGGAGCTTCATCTATTGTCATAGGCCGATGCGGTATAGGCAGGTTCCTCTGCGCTCCATAGGTAACAGTTACTATAGTGCTGCTTTGAAGCACCAACACTTTCGGCAAATCACAAGATCAATGAAAACCCCTGTTGAATATTACTAATAGATTTTTCAATAAACTACTAATGGATTTTTCTATTAACAGATGACTGAGTAAGAGCTAGAGCTACTACAACTAAAAGTAATACAAGTTAAGTGATCTGCAATCCAATTTTCTGTACAATCAATAGAGATCACTATTGTTTTTTCCCATAACGGTTCGTTAAATGGACAAACTTGTCCACTAATATCATTAAGAATTTTGTGTTTACTATTTGTGCCGAGTTTGAGCTGATTCTGCAAAATTTGAGCATCTGACCCTTGGTGACCTCCACAGGTCAAGCGATTTGTTGAATGCACAAAATTCGTCCACTAATGTCGTCAGGGGTGCTAAAAGTTTTCGAAACTTTTCAAAAAACCTCGTTTTTTCATGTTTTTTTGCAAATTTTAAAAAATTTATAAAAAAAATCTTCGCCACTGTTCAGATTCGTATCTACTCGTCATTACGCGTGGAATACTGTACGATGTTACATACTTTTCGAAAATTTTATCGAATCTAGTAAATTATAGGAATAGGTTGTAACTACAAAGAGCACCCAGCATCGGGTATTCCGCTAGTATGTTCATTTAGGCAGGTTCATTTTTTCGTTTTCGCCAAAATCGGACGCTTGGCATTTAGGGTCATTTCAATTAATTTTTTTCTGGTAGACCGTTTAACAACTAATAACAAGCAGGACTTTTTTTCCAAATCGTCAGCGAAGATGCAAAATGTCACTTATATCAAATTTTCGTGTGGTGCAAAGTAGCGCTAATCCACAAATTCGCAGAAGCAATGGGTCGCTTATCCAACATTGAAACGTGCTTCAGGCGACACTTTGCATCTACAATGAATTTGTGGATGCGCGACATTTTGCATCGCACGAAAATTGGATACGCGACACTTTGCCTCTTCACCGACGAAATGCACAATTACTGTACCCGGTAATACCCAGGTGAAGGAAAATAAACAACATTTTTTATCACACAAACGCTGCAGTTTTTTATTTGGCGGAGTGAGGGTCCTCACAGCAAAGCAAAGGAAATTGCTCAACGGCTTCAGCAATTCCTTCAGGGGCTGGGGTGGCGAGGACGACGACATGCATAATCGGATTCGTTTCCGCCAATTAAATATTACCAGGCCTAATGCAACGGTTGCGAGATACAAAATGATATCACATAATTATACATGAAGTTTGGGCTGGAAATAGAACAGTGCTAAGTCAAGTACTAACAGAGAGGAAGAAGTGTTTTCTGTTATTCGTAACAAGAAACTCTGTAAAATTTCAAATTATGGTCAACCGAAATCCGGTTAGTACTATTTCTATCGGTAATCCTATTAAAATGGAAAAACATAGTGATCTCTATTGATTTGTACAAAAAAGTCTATTACACAGCATTTAATCGGAGAATCTATTACTTTTAATAGATGTCACTATTACGGAGCTATTGGTTAATAGAAAATACTATAGTATCATTCAACCGGAATCCTTGTTACACTGTGTGTTTTGTCCAAATATAGGTCCTTATGTTCTTAATGACGTCACTGTTAACTGTTGCCTACGTAGCGAATTGGCTAGCGCGTTTGACTTGTAGCCAAGATGTCCGGGTACGATTCCCGGTCTTGCCTAATATTTTGTTAAAATATTCATTAGGTAATAGAAAAAATCTATTGATAATCAATGGGAATCTTGTAAAGAAGGTAACATACGTTCCTATTAATTTTTACAGGACAAACGGTAGAAGAGATTAACATGTATTACTATTAATTTTAATAGAGGGGCCCGGTAAATAGTTAACATTTCAAACTATTGACATATTAAATAGGTTATACTATTGATGTAATTTGGGTACTGGTCTACGGTGTTCTCTACCGTTGTCAAGGCGTTCTCTATTTCGAAACCCTTCTCTACCCCATAGTCTAAGGTGTTCTCTACCTCCAAACCCATCTCTACCCCACTGTCTACGGTGTTCTCTACCTGGAAAATCTTCTCTACTTTACTGTGTTAAACTAATAGGGCAGAGAACACCTTAGACAGTGGGGTAGAGAACGGATTCAAGGTAGAGAACACCTTGGACTATGGGGTAGAGAAGGGTTTGGAGGTAGAGAACACCTTAGACTGTCAGGTAGAAATTACGAGTAGAGAATACCGTAGTCCAGTACCGTAATTTGTAATAGAGATTTCGATTACAAAATAATAGTTATCCTGTAAATCTCCGTTTATTTTTTTAGCGTGTAGGTGTTTTACATTTGCAGGACCCTCCCACCCATTTATGTAATCCAGTATTATGCAGTTTGTGGATTGCTCCTTGGCGCATGGCTTATTCTATTTGATTTTTCCGTTGTCGTTGTAATTATTTGCATTTTGTGTTCGTTGTTGCGTCGCTTGCTTCGGTAATTACTGCATTTGGTTTACTGCATTTGGTTTTTGTATGCTTGTAATTATTCTTTGATTTGTAATATTGTAATATTGTAAGTTATTAATTATGATGCAAATTCGTTCGCTAATATCACCAAAGGAACACTGACATCCTTAAATAATTATAATTGTACAAGAAGTTAACTAACAACTTAAATAATTGCTGCAGTTTTAAACGAACGAGGTGCAAAGTCGGGGTTCGATTATTTTTGACTGAATAATTACTGATATTATCCAAGGTTGAATATTTTTCGATCAGCCTTCAACCTTGAATGTTGAATGGTATCGAGTAATTATCACTATCATTTATCATTATCATTAAAGCAACCTTGATTCCATCATCATCAATCCTCACACATCAACACAAAATCAACAGTCACAGTCAACAGTTGACAGTTAAAAGTTAAACGCAAAGCAAATAGTGAAAGTGAAGTAAGTCAGTCAGTAAATCAAGTAAGTAATAATAATTAATTACATAAATGTACTAAGTGAAGTTGGAAGTACTATATTATTATTGTAATTTTATTTGTTATTGTGTATTGCTATTTGTTGTTCGCCATTCTTCTCACAGCCAACATCAAATGGCAAAATACTGATCTAATGTCTAATTAAATTAAGACAAGCAAAGATCATAATTAATACTTATAATTAATTAAGTAAATGTTTAATATAGAAAACATTTTAAAATCACAAAATGTATCTGTTTTTTGTTGTGTATTTATTTTTTATTCTTATTCCAATGATTAATTCATAATTGGGTTTGGTTTTCGGTTTTTGTCACTTTCAACGTGGTGCGAAGTAAAAAGTAATGATTTTGTTAATGTTAATCTTTCATCCTTCATTCTTACCTTTGAAAGCATTAAATAAAGATACTAATAACTACTTTAATTATTAATGCACATTTTAATTGTTACTGTAGGTAAGTTTGTAATTGAAGATAACCAACAATAAAATAATGTCATTTGATTGGAAAAATTTTTTAGGATCATGGACGAAGAGCTGGAAGGAGAGATCGATATTTCAGCGTTTGATGATGATGATACTTACAGTAGCAATGGTAGTGATCCAGAGCTTTGCGAAAATTCCCCATCCGTTCAGGATGAATCAATGCTGGAGGATGATGATGATGATAATGTAACTATTTCTACTGGGAATAGTAAAAATTCTGAAGAAGGGTCTGGGCCAAAACCCGAATCAGCAAGGGAATCAAATGCAGGGTCATCAAATCAAAACGATGTAAATCTCAGCTTAAGATTATGATTGATTTCTAAGATTTTTATTTACTGATTTGCCTTTACGCCTTTGTCGCTCACTTCATTGAATTCTAACGTTCTGCTGTTGTTTGATTCTTTAACTTGCGACTACGGCCAACAGGAGATTGAAGCTATAAAGGCAAGGATAAATGCAATCAACGAAGAACACGCAAAGCTCGACAATCTTCAGTCCGAAGTCCAGACATTCCTTAGGACGAGTAATAACACTACTGCTAGTAGTAGCTATACTCGTTGTGCTCCTCGTAGTTCAGGTATATTGCAATTATTTTATGCTTTTGCTCTCTTCCTCCATCAATGCAATTATCTGTTGCTTCTATGAAGCTTATTGATATTAATATCTTTAATTTTTATAGCATTAATTGATACACCTGAAAACTCTTTGGAGGAACAACTAGAAGTTGATAGACGATCAATATATGTGGGCAATGTAAGTTCGATTTGGATACTGACTAATGGAAATAAAGCAATTGCTTGATGCTTGTCGATTTTTGATTCGATAAATTAACAAAGATCAAATGGACAATTGAACCTTCAGAACAAGTGAACAAGTGAAGTAATTAAATGGCTTCCTCTTATTTTTGTTTATTAACTTTTTTTGTAGGTTGATTATGATGCTACTGCCGAAGCTTTATCGGAAAATTTCCAAATTTGCGGCTCCGTTAATCGTGTAACTATTTTAAGTAACCCCTACACAAATCGTCCGAAAGGATATGCGTATGTTGAATTTGCTGACCTGGAGTCTGCTATTACAGCTTTGACATTAGATGCCACCGAATTTTGTGGGCGGATCCTTAAGGTGGTTGCTTATGCTTTTACTTTATCTTCTTCATATATTTTTGAAGTGTCATAATTCCAGTTCCGTTTCCGAAAGATTTTTCATTTTGACTCGCTTTCATCAATACTTTGTATTCAGCTCTTAAATCACCAATAGCGAATAGCTAATGAAGCCAGAATTTATTGCTACCAAATTTTGCATTTGGAAAAACTAAATTGAATTTAATCATAATTTTTATTTTTGTCTAGGTTATGCCCAAACGAACAAACTTCCACGGGATCAGCTCCACGGATCGACCTCCACGAGGTGGCGGTGGCTACAGAGGAGCTTCCTATTCCAGGTCAAATTGGGGTCGAGGTCGAGGTTATCACCCGTACAGTCGTGGTCGTGGTTATGGATCCTCATCCTCCTATTACTCCGGTTGTTAAAAGCTGTTGAGAGTTGAGACAGTGTTCGTGACTCGGAGTATTTACCTGTAAAATTGAGTGCAAATAAATGAGATTAGTATTTTGCAGTTAGCTTTTCTAAACAGAAGCTTGTAGACTATAACTTGAACGTATGTGTATGTACATCCATACACTAAAATGTTAAAATATAATTACATTATGCATGTATTTTTATTATTTATTTATGTACATTTTTATCTAATTATACGATGCTGATTATAAGCATCATTGTGATCTAAACTACGAGTTTATTGTAATGTCTGTCCAAGTAGTGTTATTTTCTTTAATTAATTAGGCAAATGATTGTTATTTACTTTATTATTAGAGTCTGCATCGTGGATGCAATTTGGTTAAATTATTTTATTACTTGTATTTAAATTCAATTTATTGTTCTCTGTAGGACGATGATTGATGATAATGATAAAATGATGATGTGTGTCGTTTTACGTGTGCAAGTAGAATTCTATTCTTTCTCTATTTTATTGGAATAAAAAATTCCTTTTTGTTTATTTTAAATGTATCCTATTATATTTATGATTTGCTAAGAAAGTTTTTCAAGTAAATCGAAATATTTATTAGTTGAAATTCATGTTGCAACTAATAATTAAGCACATACCTGGCATTCCAAAAATATATTCCTAATTTGGGAAAATTATTTCTGTCACGTTTTTTTGCGTTGTTGATACTGGAATTAACATCCATTTCGGAAATAATCGGTTTGTTGTCCACACTTATAGGTGCAAACATACATTGTAAATAATTATACCTGTCTTTATTATTGTAGCATGTTTATCTTGCCTTTTATACTTAAATATAGTTACTACTTTCGGACTGACTGACTATTGAGTAGCAATTTTGTTACATTATCTTCATAATTTGTATCAAAATATTCTCAAACGATACATTTGGGTTTGTACAAATAGTAAAGGTAAGTGATTATAATTAGGTAGTTATTTTGTCCTACGAAAAATCCACAAATAGAACTGCATTTGAATATCTAATTGTAATCGTGTACCGACAAATAATTTCGATAATATTCACCTGTCATCCAGTTCAGTTGTTTGTATAACAGATAAATATAGGAAAAAATCCAATCAGCTTGCCCTTGTCGCTTGTCACTGCCTTCGATAAAAGATCAAATAGAAAAGTTGAATGTACATATGATTGCATGCATACAACTACGTATTAGGTACTTTCATAATAAATAGTCATCCAACTTCTGCAAACAGTGTAATTCCTTTGTAGCTTTACATAAAGCAATCAGGGGCGTACCTGTACTGGAGTGGGAAAGCTTTCGAGGAGTGAAGGAAGAAGCAAGAGACCCCCAAATTTTGGCAACACACTTTTTTGAAAAGTTTTAACTGGAAAATATACCTCCTCGAAAAAGTGTTAAGAAAATTAGACCTTTTGAAAAAGCGTTTATTGCAAAAATTAGACGTTTTTAAAAAGACCAAATTGAAAAAGGAGACAATTTCAACAAAGACTAATAATAATTGGAAAAGTTAGTCCTTTGCAAAAAATTGTTATCTGGAGACATTATGCATTTTCAAATAAGTTTTGATTGGAAAAATTACTACTTCTCAAAAAATATTCATTGGAAAAATGAAAAATTACTACTTTTCAAAAAATGTTCATTGGAAAAATTACTACTTTTCAAAAAAGTGTGAATTGGAAAAATGAGAACTTTTCAAAAGGTGTTCATTGGAAAAATTAGACCTTTTCAAAAAAGTGTGAATTGGAACAATGGGAACTTTTCAAAAGATGTTAATTGGAAAAATTAGACCTTTTGAAAAAAGTGTGAATTGGAAATATTAGACCTTTTCGTAAGGTGTAAATTAAAAAAATTAATCCTTTCAAAAAATCTTAATTCGAAGAATGAACCTTTTGAAAACAAGTTGACTTGAAAAATTAGACTCCAAAAATGCTGAATTGAAAAAACTCATTGTTACTTTACTTTACACAGCAGTGCAACACTCCCGCGAAATTAAGTCCCAATAACGCCCCTGAAAATAGTGAAGCTCGCTCTGTGATTGCACGTTACAGGGGTAGTCAAAATCACACACAAATTGTGATATTAATTACTGGAATCTTTAGTTAGTCTCAATTTTCCGTTTTTATGTGAATTTCAGTGTATTTTCTGCGTCAACAAAGCCATTACTCTTACCGTTAATTATATGCAAAATTACTCCCCAAAAAAACGTTATAACACTTAATTGCAGGCTTAGTTCCAGCCAGGATTCGGATTCTTGCTTTAACTTCATTCCGGACTTACTTTACACTTTCGTAGTTTACGACTGCAAATGCAATCATCCTTACCAAGTCGTGTCCATTTCCGACTTTCTAAAATAATTTTTAGGAATATCCGCGAGTTTTTATTTATCAGAATCCCATTCTAGTAAGTTGTCAAATTTTCCGATCATTCTTGACTTTTTTCCAGAATTTCTCAAATTCCTATTTTTAGGGCTGATTTTTTTTTAAAATAATGACGACTTTTATAACTGGTAAAATTCTTTCCATATTCAAATCGGGCTTTGTGGGAGCAACTCAAAATCGACTCAGGATCCATCCTTATGAATGGGATTCCCACATTCAATCTCCCGCACTTACAAACGATCGTCGAGCCTTGTTAAAATGGCATCTGAATTTCCTCGCGACTCTACTTTACTACACTTTCCTCTGTTTCCGATTCGTAGAAATAAACTATTTAAGAGAGTCAGAAGAATCTGTCAAAATCTATATGCACCTAATTCTGACATTCTTCACCCCGCATCCCACGCATCATATTGTAATCACAAAGAACTTGGAAGACTATCCACGATTCGCTCGGAGATATCTCCAATACTTTAAACAGGCACAGGGAACAGATGATCAAATCAAGGAAAGCAACACGGCGCATGATTCTAGCTCTAGCTCGTCGATTAAAAACAAAAACGGCAAAAAGGAGACACTTAAACCTGGGAGAGAAATCCTTCTGTGTGAATACATTATGCAATTCATAGTTGTTTCGTTTAAGTCAAATTCAGCAGCAATTGTAATGATGTCAATTTTAAGTCCCAAAACACCAGAAGCTTTGTCTTCGGTATATTACACTTATTTTGTTGATAATGATGAAAATGGTACAGCGATAGCGAAGCAAGAATCACTGGGCGGAACAGAAATCGCTATAAGAATCTTCTCAGCTTTATTCCAGTATTATATTGTGTATGTTAATTATACTGTCATTAGCTCAATGATGGTTAATCTGGTTATATGCTTCCTTTTCCCTACATTAGCCATACTGAACAAACTCAGGTGAGAAAAATTCATAAATGCATAGTAAAGTTTAATGTAACTCAAATGGCCACCAGAAAAAGGTTTTTGGAGTTTGAAAAATGCCAACATGTAAAAATAATGAATTTTTGACCTGAAAATACCGAAATAATGCTTTTTTTAACTAAAAATTCTAATAGTTAGAGTATTAATAATCTCTAATAGAGTTTTTTTAATTTCTAATTTTAATTTTTTTTATAGCTTGTCAAGTCCTACTGAAGATTCTTTGAAAATCTACTCACACTTGAGGATTCTTATAGGGGAATTCAACAGCACGCTTAGCAGCCTTGTGGCTCTGTTACAATACGTGCTTATGTTGTTCGCAGTATTTTGCACCTGTGGCGCCATCAAGTTTCATGGAGTGACAGCGTTTGCGTTGGCCTACATTGGGGTATCTTGCACGCTGGTTTTAGTATTTCTCTTTACGACATTTGCCTCGTTCCACAGTCAGTCCAGACAATTAATTATACGATGGAAACGAATGGCATATAGGGAAAGCAAATTGTGTCGAAAGCAGTTAAAAATGCTGAGGGTACTTCGAGTTGAATTAGTCGGACTCTACTATGTCGATAAGGAATTTGTTATGACAATGTTTAAGATTGTGTTTGACTCCACGATTAGTTTCCTTGTGGCTAATAAGTAAATGTGGGGTAGTATTTGAAATAGAACGCCTGCTTTCTGAAGCACTAATTGTGGATTCGTTAATGTGTGGGTGAAAAGAAATAAACTCCAAGACTTGAATATGCATTGCAATTGTTCTTGTTCCGTAATTAAATTGAATTTCATGGAGATTAAGCATGAATTTTAAAACGGTAGCACCAGATATCGCATCTTCATATTGATTTTTACCAAATTGTAAAAATGCTCTAGAATGAACGGCATTTACAATCCGTTAAGTTTCCGCTTTGAGTAATTATAGGACGAGCATAAATAATTAGTAACACACGTCATCCGACAAGGGCTTTGGAATTTTTACGGAAACTTCCTGGCTCAAAATTATGCAGAAAAATGTTATCAATTTTGCTGAACTTTACTTTTTCCTCTTCCAAAGGCTGTTATCGTCTTTAGCTTTTTTAATAATTTGGTTAGATCTGTGACATAATTACAAGACTCACATTATACATCCAAGTTTGTAATAAATGAAGTTAATAGAATTTCACACAAAATTAAGTTTGATAGACATTATTATTGATTTTCCGAAGAAACCCAACTGAAAACTAACCTCAGGTTAATTATATAAAGATATTCATTTAATTGAAAGCGTTGTAAAAGCAAGTTCCACGAATTGTACAGTCTAATAATACAAGTAAAATTATAAAGAATTTTAGAACCAGCTGCTTGCTGAAACGAACTATAAATGTACTTTACAATGCACGTAAATACATACCCACATACAATCATACAACCATCTATTCATGAATGCAAAGAATCTGCTGCTCAAACTCGCTCCTCTTATCGCTCCGGGGTTCAAATGTCAAGTTAACTAGTAATCGTTAAGCAGCATGTATGTATCCTGCATACAGGAAAAACTAATCATTTTATTTTAATCAATTTTATCTCTTGCAGGGTTCGGTTTTGACCAGGAATTTTTCTTAGTTACCAACCACAGGGAAAAATTGGCTTATATTGCAGAAATAGTAATAACTGACCAAAATTTAGCCGGTTTGGGATTTTCAATGGTTTTTAGGATGTTTTTAAATTCAAACTTTTTAAAGTCTATTTTGCAGTCAGCATTTTTCAAGAAGTACAATTGATCCGTTTAACACTTTTGGGAAGGGAATCATTTTTCAAATTACCAACATTTAAAAGGGTGCAAATTTTCAAATTAACAACTTTTAAAAGGGTGCAAGTTTTCAAATTGACAACTTTTAAAAGGGTATAATTTTTTAAATTTACGAATTTGAAAAATAGAATGAATGGCTTAATCTTCGACTTAAAATTTTTTTGAATGGGCTAATTTTTCGAATTAACACTTTTTTGAATGGGCTAATTTTTTGAATTAACACTTTTTTGAATGGGCTAATTTTTCGAATCAACACCTTTTTGAATGGGCTAATTTTTCGAATTAACACTTTTTTGAATGGGCTAATTTTTCGAATTAACACTTTTTTGAATGGGCTAATTTTTCGAATCAACACCTTTTTGAATGGGCTAATTTTTTGAATTAACACTTTTTTGAATGGGCTAATTTTTCGAATCAACACCTTTTTGAATGGGCTAATTTTTCAAATAAACACCTTTTTGATTGGGCTAACTTTTTGAATTAACACTTTTTTAAAAGGACAGTTTTTCAAATTAACACTTGTTGACAGCCAGCGACCAAATTATACTCATCTTTGCCAATTTTTACCAATTTGTGCCAAAAAAATCTTGAAAAATGGCCGGTTTTAGCCATTTTAAGAAACATTTTTTACCAACCTGGTTGTTACCAGGGCTAAACCCTGATCCTGATGTCTTATTAGTCATACATGACTCATGTTGAGCGATCAAGGAGTAAGAAATGATTATTAATCATTTCTTAGATCAAGAGATATGCAGCCGAGTAAAATATGATGGTGTTTCGGAGAGTGTACGTGCTGAGAAAAACAATTATACGAATTAACTGGGTGGAACTTCTATACGCGATTTGAAATAAAGTACATAATATGTTATAGGCATGTGAGAACGAGAATGAAAGAGATACTGCATAAATATAAATAGGATTGCCTCCAAATTGGATATTCACTCCGATTTTGTACTTATTACTATTAGTTACTTCGTACCAACCAATTTTGAAGAAATAAAATCCTTTAAAGTGACTCTCTACAATTTTAAAGTGAATTTTTAATATAACCGATATAATTTATAATTCAAATAACAAAATCCCTAACAATCATAAATTTGTCATCACAAGAATATGTTACGTATACTGAGTCTTTCAGGCTACACTCGTTGGAGGACAGTGTCAAGTTTTATTAATAAAATTTGTCTTTCTCTCGAGATGGATCGCCTTCAAGCGATTTCGGTTAGTTTCAGTTTCCAATGGAAACTGAGATTTTGCCTGATTTTATTTACTATAGCATTCAATTTCCAAGATTCACTGGCCAAAACCGGTAAGTAAACTTTTGTCTATTCTAATACTAATACAGGGTAAACATATTAAAAAATGAATGTTAAACAGAATTGTTGGACAAAAATATTTTCACTTGTCTTGATAAATTTAAATGTCTGCTCACAAAAAATAAATTTGGATTTAGATGGGAAAAATAGAACATGTGTAGTAGTGAGTTGGACGCTTATCTTACGATGTCAATAAATATGCGCTGTTTGTTCTTGTATTATACACATAGTATGTGCTGAATCTCATTTCCGTTGTACATCTGGAAATTGCATTCCGAGTAGTTACAGATGCGACGGAGATGATGATTGCGGGGATGAAAGCGATGAAATAAATTGTAACTAGCACCAGTACTTCGTAACTCTCGATAAATCCCCACTTGCTGTAAATCGGTTGTAGTTCTGTAGAATTGTACAATTATAAATACATTCAAATGTACATTGGAGGTAAACCTGAGTCGTTGTAATCTCATACTTTTACATTTTTGTAGAATTGTTAAAATTACTGTGATTTTTTTTTGAAAATGTGCACCACTATAGTGGCTCAGGTTTACATCTATTATTTTAATACTCCACAATACTTTACGATGTGTGACTTCAAATGCAATAATTGCAAACAATTATTCGAAGAATCAGAAGTCGAACTTTATTGTATGTAAATTCAAAATCGTAAAAACTGCTATAGTAATTTTTACAAATCTAAAAATCTACAAAATTACATCGGATTTACAGCGCCGAGGGTCTACTGCTACTATTTTGTTGTATATTTCCACGACACTTCTACTCGTGTTTAAGGTTTGACGTGCCCCCCATCGAGATTCCGTTGTACATCCGGAAAATGCATTCTGAGTATTTCCAGATGCGACGGACAAAATGATTGCGAAGACGGAAGCGATGAAAAAAGTTGTAAGTAGCAGTTTGTAATTCTTGTGTACCACAAATTTAATTTTTCATATTTTAACGGGCATACTTTTTGTCATTTTTATAAAACAGAATAGTAACCACATTCTTTGAACTCTAACTGATATTGATTTCTGTAATTATTGCCATCGTCGTGTATGCATTCAGGTAGATTTAGAAAACACTAGTGATATACCCAAGGGCTCTGTTGCATAAAAAATACAAGTAGGTACAAGTCACAATTCACAAGTTTTAGTGTTTTCTGTTGCGTAAATTTTTTGGAAGTACAAGTTCACAACTTTTGACAAGTTCAAAAGATCAAGTTTAAACTCGATTTTGTGCGTTTTTACAACGCATTTCCACAGTGAGGCACAAGTCTATTTGGGTACGTTGTATGGAGGGAGGTCCTAATGTATTACGTACTATGTAGCGGTACTACAAAAAAGGTACCTTATGTGGAGGTGTGCGTCATACGGAGGTACGTTATATGGAGAGAAAATCCCATTGAAATAGATTAGGTATAGGACGGGGAATAGTAAAAAGTACCGTGTATGGAGGTATGGTTATATCGCGAGAGCACTGTACAAGTTATTCATGCAAAAAAAAATTTTACAAGTTGTGCTGTGACTACGCAGTTGTACTTTTTGGCTTGTACGTACTCGTAAGTTTTTTGCAACACGGCCCAGGTGCTATAAATAGGTTGTAGGTTTGTAGAATTGTACAATTGTAAATATTGCTACGGAAATGCACAATATATTTTTTTTTTAGTACTTACAATTAGCGGTGTTTGATTTCGATTGAATTGATTGCAAAGAATTATTCGCGATTTACTGCGACCAGGGTATTCCGCTAAAATTTTGTTGTATAATTTAATGACACCTGTACTTGTGTTTAAGGTTTGACCTGTCCTGAATCAAGATTTCGTTGTACATCTGGAAAATGCATTCCGAAAATTTACAGATGCGACGGCGATAATGATTGCGGGGATGGGAGCGATGAAATTAGTTGTAAGTAGCATTAGCACTTTGCAACTCTTTTATATATTACAATTTTTTATATTTTTACTGCCGTATTTTTGGGCATTTTAATAAAACAGTATAGGTAGTCCCCATTTCAGAACTCTATTCTGTAGCCACTTTAATAATTAAGTGGCGCTCAGGTAGATTAAGAAAACAATAAAGATATACCCAAGTTGCTGAAAGCGGTTGCTATTTTGTAGAGTTGTACAATTGTAAATAGTACAATAAAAATGTACATTATTTGAATATTCTACAATACTTTACGATGTTTGATTTCAAATTAAGTGATTGCAAACAATTTTTCCAAGAATCAGAAGTCAAAGCTTTCTTATTTGTAAATTCAAAATTTTAAAAATTGCTATAGTAATTGAAAACAAAATAATAAATCTAAAATTATACAAAATAACATTGGATTTACAACGCCCAGGGTTTACCTCTACTATTTTGTTGCTTATTTTAACGACATCTGTTATTGTGTTTAAGGTTTGACGTGCTCTTTATCGAGATTCCGTTGTACATCTGGAAAATGCATTCCGAGCAGTTCCAGATGCGACGGAGATAATGATTGCGGGGATGGAAGCGATGAAATAAATTGTAAGTAGCACCTGTACTTAGTTACTCTTTTGTACCAAAACTTTAATTATTTATATTTAACGGCTGTACTTTTTGACATGTTTATAAAACAGTATAGAGACTACACTCTTTGAATTCGATAACCATATCCAAAATTACTGACCTCGTACATGCGTTTAGCTATATTTAGAAAACACAAGTGATTTACACCAGTTGCTATAAACAGGCTTTAGTTTTGTGCAATTGTTCAATTGTAAATATTACTATGAAAATGTGCATAATTTTAATTTTTTTAACATACTTTCCGATGTTTGATTTCCAATGAATGGGTTGCAGAGTTAAGAGTTGATCAAAGAATCAGAAGTCGAGCTTTGTTTGTAATTTCAAAATTGTAAAAATTGCTATAGTAATATTTAAAAACAATGTATATTCGATTTACAGTGACCAGTGTGTACCTCTGAAATTTTGTTGTATATTTGAATGACACTTGTACTTGTGTATAAGGTTTGACGTGCGCTAGATCGAGATTCCGCTGTACATCTGGAAAATGCATTTCGAGTAGTTCCAGATGCGACGGACATAATGATTGCGAGGATGGAAGCGATGAAAAAAATTGTAAGTATCGGTGTCATTCATTTTAAATTTTGTTGTACTTTAACTTCGATTAGTGATGCAGGAACGGTGTTTTTGTAAGGGTTACAAAAAGCTACAGCCTGCATATTTTGTGCTAAGGCAAAACTGATGCGCAACCTATAAACCGTGCCGTTGTGTGGCTTGCCTACACATACCGTAAAACGTCTAAAGGAAGCCCGGGCTTCCTTTCAAAACTTAGGTCTCTACCCCCGGCTTGCTTTAGAGACCGGGCTGGGCCGGCCCCTAAATTATGGGCTGGGTCTGAGCTGGGCCGGGCTGGGCTGGGCCAAGGTTTCTGGCCCAGCCCATTACTTTTTGGCCCAGCCTAGCCCAGCCCATTGGCTCATGGGCCGACAACTGTTATGAAAAATGCATAAAAAATGTTATAAAAGCTTATTTTTGTTAATTTTATCCTAGTTATATGCTTATTAAATGCACATGAGTGCTCTCAGAAGCCATTTTTTACATGTACAGTAAAAAATTGAAAAAAAATTGCAACTTCAGGTCACATTTGTCATTTTTTCTCGTTAAATGGGCCGAATGGGCTTGGCTGGGCTGGGCCGGGCCAAGGATACGGCCCAGCCCATATGGGCCGGGCCGTAAACTTGGCCCAGCCCAGCCCATAAAATCAGGCCCAGCCCAGCCCATGCCGACCACTA
>JAAXYX010003000.1:0-15622 GCA_036851915.1 Ptenothrix huangshanensis | reverse complement strand
GTCATAATCTAAGATAACGCTCCACTCGCACTCTAGCTACTTTGTTGAAGCCACCGCAGAGGAAAGGCACAACAAAAAATGGTAACAGAGCATGGTTTCGAAAAAATTAAAGAAATTTTTTCACCCCATAATAGTCTCGCAATGTTATTGCATTTATATTTCCCATAAAAGACAAGTGAAAAATAATTGTATATTACTCGCGCGAGTATACTCCCAATTTTAAACTAGAGTTCGAGTGGACTGAGACAGGTTCAAATGAATGTGTCGGTATATTTACATTCTTTCATTGCTTCAAGACTTTCTTTCGATTTGCATCTAAACAATTGTCATGTTTTTCTATGTACTATCGCCCTATATGCTTGTCTCTTTTGCCGTGTATATCGCCTTTTCTGCCTTATTTTTAAAAGAGGACTCATATTCTAGTCACGTCCAAAATATGCATATTTAACTCTCCAAGTCGTTCATGAACTGTAGGTATATATATATGTATCTAATTAATGAGACCAAGTCATAGCTTACAACGTAGCACACAGTGTGGTAGAGCAGGAAACGAATGTAAGTAATAAACAAGGGGACAAATTTCATATTGACGGTTAAGTTATATGGCGTTCCAGAACCCATATAGATGGAAAAGTTATATGATTTCACTGTGTATTGGATACTATCCCTCCGATACTTTAAGTTCAAGCATAGATGGTTATAAATTATGCTGAAGAATTTGAAAAAACTTCTTTGTCAGTAACATGGACCTGTTAGTGCTCCTGAGTAAAATAAGAGAAGGGGTACAGTGGTACTGAGAGGCTATATGGTACATCCCTCAGTATTCCACCCTAGTATAAAAATACCATGCCCCACTCTCGTCTCATCCTCACGTATAACGCCCATTATTCTTGATAAACGAGTGTTCAGGTTTGTACGGGCACTCATGTTGACCCCTATGCGTGAGATTAATAGAGCTCCTCCCTTGTTGTCAATTCCTTCAAGTGGCTGTATCGACTAGCTTTACAAAAAATCGTGAGAACGGCAGAGAGAATCGAATCCCTACTAAGAAATTCTAAGTAGAAAGCATACGCCCCACGTGTCGCCGTGTTCCTTATTGCTGTTGTTTCATTTCATGGATTCTACCATGTAGCCTTGGTAACGAATTCAAGGCTATTCAAAAAATACAATATGCAATGTTGACGAAGAAAAAGACCCCGTTTAAACTTATAACAACGGCAACTTCAATAAACCCCGTCTTTATTTCCCCATTTCCTCTACTTTACGATTTAAAATGTTTGAACATATATCCATACAAATTCACTTCTCCCGTTCTCAAACGTTCATTTTGGATGATATGAAAAAGATTTATTTTTAGAGACCCAAGTTAAAGACATACAATGAAAAGTTATTGATTATTTAGTAAAATATGATAAATTTCGTAGCAAGTGATTGATAAATAAATGCTAAAGTATAGGATAACAATTTAAAGCTAAAATTTATCATAAGTAAGGACGCCACAGCTGCAGATAAAGGCTACATAATTCAACGCTGTGATAGCATAACAGGACCGTCCCCGTAGCATTACCAAACCTAAAGAGTAGACGGTCCGCTAAAAAACTCCTTGGCGTAGTTGGTGACAGCTACGCAATTGGAGGACATGGTGGACAGATCTGGTGTACCGTCCGCATGCAAGGCCACAGACCAAGTTGAATTTGAGTTCCCAGCTCGAGCAGGGAGAGCCGTCTCCACCGTAGGTTTGGTAGACTCGGGCATCATGTCCCGGTCGCGTCGCCCTTCCAGGGATGCTCAAGTTCCTCCTTCTCCTACAAGAGAACATTTGAATGATTACCCCACGAGTCATACGACGTAAGGCATAACGTTGGCCCAGAACGCAAACGTATCACAAGCACAATCTACTAGCAAAAACAAGACCCATTAAGTTAGTTTACCTGCAGGATTGTCCCCTCCACTCAGGTCTAAAAGCTTTCGCCCCGCCTTCTTCCCCCCTATGACACGATCCTTCTTTTCGCGTTTCACTTCATCTCCCTTGTTGATAGGGTCCCCGGCCAAATCGCCAATACAAGCTAGATCGTCTGGCAAAATAAAACAAACAGTAATAAAGTCATTATAAGACCATATTTGCTATAGGCGTTCGAGCTGCCGGCCATCCAAAATAAAATCCATGACGACAAAAAAAAGCTCCAAATTATACATATTAATCCAACTTACTATCGATAACGTTGAGTGTATGAGATACCGAGGCATTTACAGATGCCATAAAACCATCACCAAACCCCTCTTCCACCCACCCGTATCGGAGTCATCCTTCTTCCCCTTCTCTGCACTCGCCGTCCTTTTCCCTCTCCGCTTAGTTGTTCCCTCCTCCTCTGTCTTCTTCATCTTCCTCACCTTCTCCAAGCAAGAAGTCCTCTGCACGTCCCTCGCTACATGATATATATAGATAAAAAGGGAATGAGGCAAAAGAGATTAAACGGTAGGGAAGCTGGTTTATCATTAGGCAAACAATCACATACCTTCAATTGCATTCCCTGACCCCTTATCCTTCTCCTGATCCGCACCCACAGCCTCCTTCTCTCCCCGTTCGGTCGTCCCCTCCTTTCTATTCTTCTTTTTCTTCGTGCCTTTTGCCTCTTCCCCGCTCACATTCCACTGCGCGAGGCCCTCTAAAAAAATAAATAAATAAAGCAGGCAGAAAAAGAATTGGACTCTAGTAGAACCAGTTCACGAACAGAGCAGCCAGACTATCATTTTAATAACACAAACTCTTACCTTCAACAAAATTCCCCAAGCCCTCTTCCGTCTCCCCCTCCGCGCAAACCGTCTCCTTCTCTCTCAGTTTAGTCGTCCCCTCCTTTCTCGCCTTTTTCTTCTTCGTGCCTTTCGTCTCTGTCACGCTTACATCCACCTGCACGCAACCCTCTAAAACACACCCAAACGTTCAGATAAAGCATTCGAATCTGTCACAACCAATTCATGATAGTGAACAGGGAGTATATTATCCAACTAAACCCAACTCCTACCTTCCACAGCAACTCCCGACCCCCCACCCTTCTCCTGCTCCGCACCAGCAGTCTTTTCCTCTCTCTGTTCAGTTTTTCCATCCTTCCTCGCCTTCATCTTGGTCTCCACTCCGTCCATCGTCCCCTCCTCAGTTCCCTTCTTCCTCCTCTTCGCGCCCCCCGTCTTGCCCACGCCCGCCGCCGCCTGTATGTGTCCGTCTATAGAATCAATATAATGGCAAAAATGAAATATACCCAAAGCATGGTATGGTAGGGGAAACCGCAAAAGAAAGGAATATACAGGCGAAGAGCCAGCACATCATTTAACTCACACAAAAGCATACCTTCAATAGATGCCTCGAACTCCTCATCCTTCTCCTTCCCCGCATCCGCAGCATTGCACTCACTCCCTTCAGTCATCTCTCTTTTCCCTTTCAATGTTTTCGTGCCCATCGTCTTCCTGACGCATGCACTCTTCTGCACGCGTCCTTCGAAAGAAGAGATACACGGAAAAATATTAATTGCAGGCGTTGCCTCCTCATATGGTTCCTTCTCCGCACCCGATGCCTCCTTTTCTTTTGGTTCAGTTATCCCATTCTCATTTGTCTTCTTCGTCTTCGTGCCTTTCGGCTTCGCCACGCAGACACTAGCATGCACGTGTCCATCTAAGAAAATACATAAAGACAAAGAATCAGAATATGTTTAAAGTACGTAACGATAAGGGACAACCAGGGTAGTATTTGATTCAATAGACGCTTACCCTCAACGGAAGTCGGTACCTCGGCATCCTGTTTCTCCCCCTTATTCGTCCCCTCTGTCTCCATATGCTCAATGACTCTCTTTGTCCCCTTCTTCGTTTTTCTCTCGGCCTTTGTCCTATCCAACCTTGCACACGCCTGCCTTCACTTCTAAAGAAGATATAAACATATCATGAATTAGAAGTAATCCAAATCATGTCAATGGAGGGGTTTCAACATTTTATAAAAAAAAATTAAAAAATGCTAACCTTCACCTGCAGGCGTCGCACCCTCGTCTTCCTCCCCGGCACCCGTAGTATCCTTCTCCCTTTGCGTAGTCGTTCCTCTTTTTCTCTTCTTTTTCTTCGTGTCCTTAGGCTTTTCCAAACTGCAACCCGAGGGTGCACGTTCCCCTAAAATAATACATGTACATATAACGAATAAAAAAAAGTCAAAAGTAGTGTAAGGTATAAAATAAGCCCTTTCCATCATTAGAACCTTCAGCAGCGGGCACACGAACGACTGATATGTCGTTGGGCGTATAATAAACACCATCAATATGCTCAGTGGGCACGTCCCAGACAGCGATATTTGTATCCTCCAAATTTGCAGCTGGTACGTTCAAATCTACATCGCAAAAAAGGGGCATTATACTAAATCATACATACCTGCATACCTTTCGAATAATTGAGTATAGTGCAGCAAGTACCCACTTTAGTAAAAATCACTCAAGTAATAACTATAATCATATAATAATAATAACGTTAATAAGTTACCCAATTCAGATGAGGAGTTTTAATATATAACTACTTTCCTCGTTCTTTTCTTGAGCGATCGTTTCATCGATAGAGTACCCCGTCCCTTGGGCTTGGCCGATCAATATTTACTAGTTATAATTGAGAAGGAATCTCCACTCCCAGCCTTCCTTGATCTCTTATTTACCTTTTCACGCTCAGGCGAGGGGAGCCGCTCGAGATGAACCTCCACCTCAGATGAAAGGTCCAGCGGATCCGAGGCATCATCAATGACCCGAACGTCGTCGTCGGGTGGTAGCTCCTCACTATGGGGTTCGAGATTAGGCACTAATAGGGAACCACGTAGTGCAAGCACTGTCTGTCCTTTATTAGGTCTCCAGACAATTTTAAGCTCCTTGGCAGTTGGTTCATACGGCTTCCATCCCACAGGACAACTGAATTTCAATTATTGCGCATACTTCTGAAAAAAGACGGATTGAGTGACCCAACGGGGCTGTAATTTGCTCTTCTCCTCGTCGGAAAGGCGTTGATATTCCTTATGTTCGTGGTCCGTACATCGTCGCACATGGTCGAATAGCTTTCTAGGATTACCCCCCCCCCAAACCGCACAGAATACAGCGCACGATAACATCACGACAAGCAAACCTGTCATGCGTATGTAATTTTTCAGAACTGCTAGTCCTCCAATAGGTCTGGCCGCAGTACCAACAAATAATTTCAGCATCCGGGTGATCTTGTGACCAATGCTGCTTTAACGCAGGAGCGCTGGCACGATACTTTTCGCAACGTTGCATCATCTGTCCGTCGACCCTTGTTAGGATATGGCACCAGAACCTTTTATCGGGTTTTTCTTCTTCCGGGGTAAGGGTCCCCGTTAGGGGGTTTGAGACCAAGACATTGCTCTTATCCCCCTTGGATACGATTTGACGTTCCACCCGAACGTCTGGAACGGCCTCTAAGGGTTTCTCAAGCGTTCTCGGCAATCCGGGTAGAGTACGGGTATTTAACTACTCAGGTATTGTAACCCGTTTGGTGTACTCTTCTTTCGTCAGAGTATATCCCTTGTAGGTTTTGGTGCGGGAAAGTTTGTGCCATGTCAAGCGAACAATCCCAAGCAACATAGTGACGAAAACCCCCTGATAACCCACAACCATTATTTAAAAACACAGACAGTCGTGTATACAATAACGTAATCAATACAATAAAATCGACACATACCTTTATGAGGATAGCCATAATTTACTTCAATGGACTCCCACTCATCATTCCAAAAGTAGTTATGAGCACACTTAGCGGCATTATCAATGGCGCTGTTTAGGGCATCTTCGGAGTATCTTCCAGATTGCATCCTAGGATAGGCTGGCGCGATAAAGTCCTCCCAGTCATAGGTGTCCAGCAATAAGAGAACCGGACTCGGAAACGAAGAGACGGCGATTTTGTCTCTGGGAACGAATAATGTCTGGAAGCACGGTATTTCGAGCGCTTTTCGACTAATCCAATTTTTCAAGGGTTTCAAACAATGCCGCATAATGTACAAAAACCCTCGGCCACACACACCTTCTAGATACACGCAAACCTCCACGGTGCACGCAACTCTCGACGATGCACGCAAGCATCTACGATGCACGCAAACCAATACGATGCACGCGGGCATTGACGCTGCGCGCTACCTACTACGACGCACGCAATGCGATACACGTGGAACTCCACAAAGCGCATTTATCCACAGGCGTAAGCATCGGACCACCAAAACAAATCCCCATATTTCCCCGCAAAAATGAGGGGCATATATCACAGCATTGATCGCAAAAATATTACAAAGGAATCTTACCGTTACTTCACCACACAAGTCCTTTCCCCTCTTTCTGTGTACCTAGTCACGCCTAGACAATTCACAGGCTGTACGAATTCCGAAACGTATGGTCTCAGGGGTAGGGATACAGAGATCGGTGGTCGAAATGAATGCTTGTCACCGGAATATAAATTCAGGGGAGCTCAAGGGAACACAAAAGTAAAGAGAGATAAGAGTACGTGTAGGAGGTTAATTTTTACTTGTTAAATTGCAAAATCGTAAGATTATGCCTGAAGGAGTGAGATATTGAGGTTTTGCGACCTGAAACATCAAAAATGGGTTACATCAGTATAAAGTAACATTGCCATGTCCAATCAACAAATTAGAATACATCATAAGGCGTTACTATGCCACACATACACAAACATTATCGCAATACCGCATAAACCCCCCAAAGCTGCTCCTATGTCCACCCTCGTGGACACCATCCTCTTTAATCTACGACGTAATATCGGTCATCACTATTGTTTCTGCCCCGAATATTTCAACCATTTTCTTCTCATTAGTTAAGTTTATCAGTATTCGGTAGGAAGCCAAGTTCAAAGTTAAGGGTAAGGGCAGATATGCAGAAAAAAAGGCCTATACTACATTTCCCTATATCTAAACAATTTTTGGCCTGCCTACAATGCCAACAAACCTAGTAAAATCATCCTGCCTACAAGGCTAATATAAAATTTTGCCTGACTACAAAAATGGCCAATAAAGTAGGCAGCATCAGAAAACGAAAGAAAAATAAATGATGATAATTGAGCCGCATTTTTAAGGCAATTTAAGCGTTTTTATGATATCCACAATCGTTAACGACACAACGCTTATACAAGTTTAAATAATAGCATTTAAATAGTGGAAGTTCGGTTCTTGTGGAACATCATTTGAGCAAAAGCTTTGGAGTTGTTTCTCATTACAGCTTTACGACTCTCTGGCACCTGACCTATACGTCTCATCCGATGAGATCCGATAGGGATCGGAATTCGAGACATTCTCGAGAATGTTTTTCTCGGCTGATTCTCGTCCGGGTTCTCGAGAGTCTCGAGAGACTTCAAAACATACATACAGTAACCGTACAATGCAATGTTTCACGCAGCTGTCGTATGCTGTTTCACCACGTAATATAGTAGAAAGCAACAATCTACAATATAACTATTGATTCGAGCTTTAAGCAATTAGTTTTCGAAATGTGTACCGAAGTGCAGCTTAAATACGCCTATTAATTAGATAATTGTGTACGTAAGATCTTTTTATTAAAAGTTTTGAAAATGCTTACACTATTCTTTTTGAATTACTCTGTGAAATGGTAAATAATTTAAGTTTATAGCTTTTTATTTTTACAAGCGTATCATTTTAGTTCAGTCATGAATAATATTCGCAATTGGAGTATAAAATTACTTGTGTAGTACAAAAAGATAGTATTTACTTTTTAATCTCGTTGGCATTGTAGCAGGTTCAAATAAGATTTGTATAAGTGAAACCCTCCCCTTTTACAAGAACTGATTAAAATATTAAAAACGCATGAACGTTATACGTAATAACGCTATGCCTTCCCTATACTAAGGGTGCTGTCGAGATAGTTACAAGTAAATAAGTTGTTATACAGAATAGTGTTTCCAAAAATTGGCAAAGCGCTTTTCAAACATGCGTTTCGAAAACGTACTATAATTCAAAAGCATCCATAGGATAACGTGCATTTTAAAAACAAGCTAGGTCTCCCGGATTGGTATTATATTTGAATTCAATTTTGCGTAATTTTTAAATCGAGTTTACTTTCTTACAAAACTAAGATAATTTTTATAGAAAATTCCGTTCGTCTTTTATGTCAAAGGAAAGTTACACAAGGATTATCCATTTAGGCGTTTTAAGCAAAAATAAAATTTTTCTTGCATTTTGGGATATAGGTAATTACATATCACAAAACTTCCAACAATTCACCAGGGAATTATTTGGTGCAGAACATTTTTGAACCGGGAATTATTACCAATCACGAATGTGTATGCTGCCGTCATTTTAATTTTAATATGCATTAAAATTCTGTAATTATGTGCTGTGACATGTATGTACATACTTCTATAAATATACCGATAAATTATTACAGGCGGGGAAACCACGGTTGTAATATTGCATTGCTTTTTAAGCATTTTATGCGTTTGTGTTGCCTTAGTAATAGGCATAAAATATAAACATTTAATAAAAAGCGTGTTGATTTTTAAAGTAACCTCAGGTCACCGAGGGTCAATTAGTGACAGTATGGAATAGCCTAGAATACCCCTAAGAACTTTGATTTGTAAAAACATTAAATTTAAGACATGATTGCTTGTATGATTAATTTCTCGTTCTCGAGAATTCGGACGACAAAAATGAAAATTCTCGAGCAAATGAACGTATACAGGTTCTGGAGAACTTTTTTCGAGACTTGTCGAGATTCCGATCCCTAGTCTACTGTTTGACTTTATCACAAAACTTTTGTGTGACACACGTTCTTTTGTTGCATTAACGGGCGTAATTACTAGCTTTCCCATAATTAAAGCATTTAACGAAGATGGAACAATAGGGAGAATCCTGACGGAGCTCACTTGCCTCTCACTTGCTCTTACTGGTAAAATATCTCGAATATTGCTAGCTCGTACATGTAGTTTGTATGCATGTGACAAATTCATATTTTGCTGTTGGTTGTCAACTTTTTGCTCAATGTTTCTTTCTGATTACCCTTTGTATAAAGCAACTTTTAGCTCAAAACAAGTGACTATGTAATTAAGTCTACCCACAGTCTAAATGTACCTCACCTTGCCTAATAAGCTGTCGCCGTCTTGTAGGCATTTAGTTATAATGAATGGCCTACCTACAGCCTACCCTACATTTAAAATTGTTCTTGTTATCCTGCCTATATTTGCCTACATTATATGCCTATGTCTGGGTAATGGACTAATAATTAAATAACTCAATACCAAGCGTCAACACCGGTATACAATTGCTACTAATGACCACATGTGAGTGGATAGCAAAACCTTGACCTAGCTTCGACGCTTTATAATGACCTACGTAACCTTTTTTACAATGTTTCGGAATGCAGAGCTACTTTTTAATGTTTATTATTTTTCAAACATTGCGTGTACATATGCAAGGAAGGCTGAATTTGCGGTTGTCAGTGTCTGAAGTGCAGATTTCGTATCACTCCCGTCATTGTCTCCTACTACAATTAAACTTCCTCTTTATCCTTAACACTGATCTTGTAAAACCAACAGGTAAGTACGTAAGCCAAAGGTTATTTCAGCCACATACAGTACATACACCGTGTAAGTCGCTCGCCTAGAACTGTTTTGAATAAAAAAAACTAAAATTGACCGATAGCAATAAAATTAGATTTCAAGACTATCGAATCGGCAGGAAACAACTTAGTGTCACACTGTGTGTCGACCATTATAATTTTGAGAATTGCTTTTAACACATTACAATGAAGTTAACATCAAAAATGAGCAACCTGGGTACAGATAGTTTTAGTTAATATAGGGTAAAAAAAATGATGCAGAATCTCACCGTAATAAATTCCGCTTAAGTGGCTTCACTGGTCTTGTGTCGTTTTTCAATGGAATATGAAATCGTCAGTTACCTCTTTATATATTGAATCCTCCTTGGTTGTTTCACCTGGTGTACCACAAATTTCCGTACGGCGAATCTTCGAATAAAAGTGAAATTTTTACGATCCTTTTTGTTTGATTAAAAACCGTATTAAATTCACCTTTTGTCAGCCAAACTGGAGTTCCTCTTGTTAAATCCAAAAGGCTGCATTTAATAAATTCGTCCAATCTGTTTTTTTAAGGTATCCACACTTCACATTACTTCTGTTCGATGTTAACTTTGATTATTAAGTTTCGTCCATTCTGGCACTAGTCCGTAGGCAAGAAATGGTGAAGACCAGTTGTGCGCAATTATTTTCCTCGTCGGTTCAGGCAATTCCTTGACACCGACCAAACTTTGAAATTCGACCCCTCTGGGGTGGACAAAGTTCACACCGATGAAAAAACTATCACTGCCAACCGGTAGGCAAACAACCCTCATATACCTATTACAACCCAGCAAGGCACTTAGGAATGTAACAATGAGCTAACGAACAGAGGTAAACGGGAAGTAAATCTTGCTACACAGTGCACACTGAGCCAGCAACACAAACCGTACTAAAACCAATACTGTAGGATTTCTCACACTTCTATGTTTCTTTATAATACTCGAGCCAATGGACTCTTCCTTGCAACAACACGATTCCCAGAAATTTAGCTGTTAAGGGCTACCGAGAAGACATGTGCATCATGCTCCCCCTCATTTTGTTAAACTCTTCTTCAGCTCTTCTCTTCTTCGAATCCCAACGTTCTCCTCGGCCTGTAAACATAGCCTGGATAGGAAAAATATAATAGTTATTATCGCTTTTCCAGCTGCATAATTCCGCTAAATGTAGCACGTAGTCACAATAACAACAACTGTATCCCAACACAACACCAACAATCGTATTTTGTTTACATTATATACCTTAACCTGAATACTTTATTTCTTCAAAATTAGAATTGTTTCGCAGAATTTTCACACAGATATCAATGTTAGATTGACCATCTGATCCTATAGAGATAACCGGGAATCAGTTGGGATTTTTTCGCAAAACCTAAACTGAGAGATTCACAATAAAAATTTGCCGCTGTTCTGCGAATATAATAACGTCATAGTCTGGAAGTCTTAATATTTTATGCACATAGCGGTATAACATTTTCACCGGCTCCCAAATCAAATACTTGTAATTTTTACATGGCAATACGTATATAGGCGGATACATATTCTCAGGCAAAATGACCTGAACCCTCAGATTATATTCAGGGGTTCAAACGGAAACTCTTGTCGTTTCATCCTCAAACGTCAATTCCCTCTTGGCTTCAATTAGTACGACCTTCCCGTCGACACTAGTCATGAGATTGTCCAAAGGAATATCTCCAATGTTATGGTGCAACGTGTATGTCGTTCTCCCCCACTCCGAGTTCTGAACTCGTCCATGGACTCCGAGCGCGAGATCTGTGTGTGTCCAGGCCAATGTCATAGAACCTCTCTACTTCCACTTCACTAAGTACGCTACTTATGTCTCTCTACACCCACTCGGAATGTCTACACATTCACATAAATACATGACAACAAATGCTGGTTGGATCGAAGGAACGGCGACTCAAAATTGACCGTGCTGGCTAACGCACGTTCGATGTCAATTTCTTTTGCAATAGCAACACGGGTCAGTGGTATACCGATTCTGAATACGTTTCGAGACTTTCATGCTAATCCCTTCAACCATTTGTACTGTAAAAAATTAATAAGTACGTATGTTAACTTTTTGCACCGGATCTCTAACGATTATAAATAAAATTGCTCTATCACCCTAATTAATTTATTAACCAACATAGGCAAGACCGGATTCGAACCCCAGACATTTCAGTTCTAGATACACGCTCTAGCCACTTTTCTACGTCAGTTTTAATTATCAGTGGCCTTATTAAGGTCCGATAATTTCGACAAAACCCACGGGGGCACAGGGATTCCGGTTGAGTATCACCGGATTTCTATTAGCCAATAACCGCGTCATCGTAATTTTTTTTGTTAATAATTGTCTTCGTACAAATCCATATAGATCACGATTGCTTTATCATCTCGATAATTTACGGGTACAGGACACTTGCCGGATTTCGGTTGACAGAAAATTGAAAGTTTGCTGAGTGAATGGTTACGATTAACAGAAGCAGCTATTACCTTTTTACCGCTACCCATATGGCTCCTATTTTTACTGTGTAGTATTAGCGTAAGTAAAAAATGGAAATAATAAGGATTGATGTTTTTGTTTAAGTCGAAATTAGATATGTGAGCTAATAATCTAAATCGAACTACATGTATGTGTACACTTGTCACCAATTTCTTTCCCTTCATTGATCAATATTTCAAAAAAATTTCCGATTCATCACTTATTTTTCTTATTATGTATCGATAGAGAATTTCAATCTCTATATTTCCTCCAAATTTCATTTGTGATCACCCTGTACTTTGGTCAAATTACACGATCAAAAAATTATACACCCGTCACTAATTTGTTTCCCGTCATCGTTCAATATTTCAAAAACTTTCCCACTCATTCCTTATTTTCTTATTATGTATCGATACAGAATTTCAATCTCTATATTTCCTCCTTTCATTTGTGGTCACCCTATACTTTGGTCAAATTACACGATCACAAATTAGTCATCTCTCCCAGATTTGTCCCCCGTAACCGAATAATAAAAACAAAAAAAAATTTTGCCCACGTCTTCGTTATTCTTTTTATTAAAATTTGGCCAACGATTTTAAGTTATATTTATTTTTTTTTGTACAAAATATCACATAAGAGCGTCAATAAACCTTAAGCCAAATCACAACGACCAATCCAATACCTAACTCTTTTACCCGGTGATCCTACTGTTTTCAAATCAACATTACGCACAAAATAACGTTTTAAATAGCAAGGATTTTTGGGATTATAATTTTCTCGCGCGCTCTATCTTCCTCTGGTTAATGTTAGTGATGCACAAATCAGATGATACTTACAATGAATACAATCATTACATACGGTATTGAAAAATACTAATGAGTCGTAGCTTCGTGAGACCTAGCTTTGACTTTGCTTAGGTTCTAAACCGCTCCGTGCTTTTAAGCCAAAGTTAGTGTCCACATAGGGTAATTTGTTCTCTTTCACATTTCCATAACATTAGGCATACTTGTCTGACTTGACTGCAAGCTATTCTTTGTCAAAGTAAGCACGGTGGTCATATGTTGTAATTGCAGTGTAATATACTATTTACATATAATATAATAGCAGTGATAATGATTGCTTACAGTTAATCATTTTCTTATTTTACGATACATAAAATTGAGTATAGGAAAATTAAGCTTACCCTGTCTTCCGTTGTCTGGTAGTTTAAATACCTTCCGAAGCTTGAGCAAATTTTCATTGTAAGTGGTTTTCGAGGTTTTCATTCGGTCCTTCGAGCCAACGGGGAGTGACAACGTGGACCATGTTCCAACAATTTTTTTTATAACCAGAGATGTTGTAAGCTACCCAAACATTTTCAACGCTCCAAAAATGCGAGACGATTACATGGGGGTTAGATTTTGTAGGGAATGCCCAGGGAACTTGTTCTTCCCCAATCCAGCATTAAAAAGGAAGGATTCCAGGTCGTTGGAGGAATCCGACATGCATAGGGGATATCGTACCTCCCGCTTTCATGTTTCACCCTCCACTCTACTACTTTTTTCGATATGATTTTTGTAATCCAGCACAAAAAAAAGGCTTAAACATTTCGCCTTTCGCCCTATTCGGTACACCTCCTCGCGCTTGAGTGTTTCTACAACTACAATATTCTTTATCTTACATTCCGTTATATAGTTCTTCATGATCAACACTCAATTTTTGATAGTGTTGTCAAGCATCTCCTACGATTATTCATATTTTTAAATTCAGTAGTGGTCAGTGTATAGTGAATAGTAAAGCCGAGTATACAGACGTACATTAATATGCGTCCTAAATATTTTACGACATTTGTCTATTTATACTGCGAGGACGACGACAGCGATTGGGACGCTCGATATTTTCATGTAAGTATAATAGATGCGCACGGTGACGCGTCTCCACGGTATTACACCGGGTCCGGCCTAAACTTAGACGGTGTGCCTGATGGCATTTTTAATCCTTCTCTTGAGCACGTCTATTTTGATAATAGAGCTATTAGAGAATCACGCCTTGGACAGCTCCCGTTAGTTCCGCATCTTTTGGCATGGCCCGAACATTACACCATTCAACCCGGCTCCTCAAGTCAAGTTGCGGATATTGGTGGTCAAACAGTATTTTGGCCCGTGAATACCTTGGTTGAAAACCAATATGAGGGTCCATTAGAGCACAATAAGATGCAACAACTACTGGCTTGGGAGGATGGGATTAATATCATTGAGGAGTTTCTTGACAACCATGTATCAACAAGGCCGTGCAGAGCCTGCCATACGATTATGCCTAATTTAAGAAGTCGAACATGGTGCCCAAACTGTGCTGTTTTGTCTATCAAACATTTGGTGTTTAGTTCTGAAAACCAAGCTAACTTAGCCGACCGGCCACCGGTGCGGCACATTTCGGCAAATCACATCTAAAGACTGGTGACCAAAGATACATCTCTTTATCAGTTAAGTATATTTACACTTTCGCTAGTTTTAGTGTTAAGGTAGGTTACATAAACACTATGCTCTAGTGACATATTTCCATATGTAAGGTATGCTATTTCCGGTTCAGTAGTATACTTGGCAGCCATTCGGCTGGAGATACCAGGTGATAAAGGTGTATACAAACAAGCGGAAGAAATACAACTTTACGTCCTAACATATTCAAATCCTTTTGTTTTCACACCAAATATTATGAATCTCCGCATTTTTACGACATTCTTTACCAGACCAATACTGTTTTTATAATTTATTACAAGATCGGACTCGCGTTCATGAAGGACCATCATGAGATCTTACGTTAGCTAACCTAGTATGGGAAATATGCACCATAACATACCTTTACTATTTAAGAAAAAAAAATTTTATCGCTGTTCATATCAGTAGTAGCGCCTCGTGCTTGCGTTTAGGAAGGACAGGACGACGCTGGTATAACAGTGATTACCAAAAACATAAAAACAAAAAGTTATAAAACCATAAAAAAATTCTAGTTTTACTTCTATATACCCTTAGCGGTATTTTTCCGGATTTTCCCTAAAGGGAATTTATGCATATTCTACTCCTAGCTAGTGATTATGATGTGACTCGTGCATCCATCAAGTATATGTGTACTAAATGAGTTACCGATTTTATTATCAATAAGTATATTGACGCCAAAAGAAATATCCATGGATAATTTAACGTACACAGTATTTGTTAGTCTAAATGTACAAGGTACTTCAAAGTGTTAAGCGGGTGATGGATGTTACTTCGCTCAGTCTTTGTTCTTTCATATCCCATTTCTTTCACTTCAGCTTTTACAAACAACTTTGGATAATCGTTCGTCTACCATTCGTTTCTGCTGCTATTCTAGTATACAGGCTATATTTTTGTTTTTGGTGACCGTCATACCACGATGACATTCAGAGTTATCAATTCATCATGTCTAGATCATTCTCATGATTAATTACATATAGCATGTCGGACAAAGATGAATCCATGGATTCGAAGCAATCCATGTCTGAGGCCTCGGCAGACGCAATA
>JAAXYX010002999.1:0-15624 GCA_036851915.1 Ptenothrix huangshanensis | reverse complement strand
TCAAACATTCTCAAATCCGTTTCTATGGGAAATAGTGCAAAATGCGAAGAGAATAAGCGAAGAGCATGCGAAGATCTTCGTATGGTGTACACCTATTATAAATAATTATGAACTGTCGTTGTGATTTAGAAATATTTACCTTCAGTAATTGTCATATTAATTTGCTTGATTTATTATTGTTATTAAATGCTAAAGATATTATTCTTTTGTAATACAATAAATTGAGTTGATGACAGTGTAAATCAAAGTCATTTTCAATATGGTCAACATGAAAGTTTTTATTCGCAGCACTTGTCCTTCTTAGCTTCCTCAGTGCACATTATTTAATAAGCAGCTTGCATCTGCATACTGCATTCCAGGGAATTATATATACACATATGATATGTACCATCATGGTAGGCACCAAGATATATTAGGTATTTGTTGATGCGTATATCTATCTCTATTGTTATGTAAAATATAAATCCACTCAAACGAAACATGATTTTCTGTTTTCTACTTTTGTAACCTTTTAATCTTTTCGAATGTAAGTTTATTTGACAAATGACTAAAGACTGTTAGCCAATTTCCATTATAGTTATTTGTAAGTGTAAATTTAGTTATTTACTCGACCTACTACCTACATACATATCGTCGGCTTAGAGTTAATTTGACCTAAGTCCATAGTTAGCGAGAGAACCAGTGCAGCGCAGTTGCTGGCTGGTGACTTGCGCCAAATTGCTTTTAGCTGACTGTGCATTTGCGCCACATTGCCTTTAAGCGTGGACTGGACTTACATAGATCAAATTGACTCTAAGCCGACGATATGGTACTACGTTTTTCCTAATTGTTTAAGTAAATATTTTGTGGATAGCAGAGTATTAATTTTGTAAGCATTTCAGCTATGTAAATAATTTAATACATTGAAGATTGAATGGTACATGTATTTAAGATCTTTACTAGTGCCTAGTTAAATTGTACTCTTAACCAACTATCACTAGCTAAACGAAAAGTGAACCGAAATTTCAAGTTCCTATCAACCAATTAGTTACTTAATACGTCGAAATTTCGGTGAGAAATAATGCCGTATTAATGAATCAATTGTGTATGTATGTACAGAATAAAGCTGAACTCTCTGTAGTACCTACATACGTTGTTACAATAATATATTAGCGTATGTAGATGTATGTTAACATGGTTAACTTAGTATGAAACGAATGAAGATGCATTAAGTTAAAAGTATCTACCTACATACATGTGCCTAAGCATCTCTGTATATACCAGTACTTACTAGCAAGCAACTGGAGCAAATCCTATTATGTGCATAATTAACATGTAATTGGATTGCGATCACTCGAATGGATTATACGAAAGCAAGGAAATAATTATGGGAATGGATGCAGATACTATGCTACTGTTAATCCCAAAATATCCACTGTCAATGATATACATAGTTATAGGTACTGGGATGTTATATGAGTATTACAGTGACGGAAAAAAATAAACTCCAGGTTCTCTGAAACAGTTTTTAGTTTTATTAACTCTAATCGAGTTTATCCATTAAAGCTAAGGCGCTAAATTGGACGCAAAATGACATTTGAGCTGAAAGTTTCGAACTTTAATGCCACAAAGAAATACTGTAGAAACGTCAGAATTCAGCTGAAGGTGCATAAGTAGCACAATGCACAAGCCCTACGTTTCATCTACTGGGGCAAGTAATGTGGGATTTGGATGAGCAAGTTCGAACGACAGGGTTTTGGAGTTCGAACATTATAGGTATAGAGAGAAAAACGTAAAAAATACGATTGAATGGAGAGACTGAATCATCCTAGAGATCTTATTCTTACAATATGAGATATGGAACTGCAATTGCATCGACTATCTGTGTCAGTCAAGTACTGGGCATTGCATTGGCACTAATTACAGTATAAATAAACTGGCTATTCAACTCTTACTTAAACTGTAAAGCGAATAACAATAACAATAATTTAAAACATAATTTAAATTCTCAATTGTAAGAATAAATAACTTATAAAATAGTGACCGTTTTGACTGTGTCACTCATTGCTCATTGTCAGTAGGGATTATTTTCAAACAAAAGAACACAATGAATCAAATTATCATTCAACGTCTGACCTCACTTTTCAACCAAAGGACTACCAATACCAGTAGCAATAACACCTGGTTATATAACAAAAGTGCCTGGGTCAAGTTTATAGCATGGATAAATATAGTAAGTTCTCTCTTGAATTTAAAAATTATAATGGAGTATATACATAATTTATTCAGTCGATCAAAACTTTAACTCGTACTATGTGTGTAACTGATATAGTGTTCCATTGTTTTTAATGTTAGATTAAATGCTATATTTATATTTTTGTTTGTATTAAATATCGCTTTGTTTACTTGCTTATAGATATTTGGATTTGGTTGCGGCATTGAACTCCTGAGTGAATTAGTTCCAGTTGTAGTAGACATATTGAATACCGCTGAATCATCGCATGTCATCTCATGGGATCTCATCAACTTTCTATTTGGGAAATTATTCTACTTTATTGGGAATGCAGTCAAATGTGGCATGGGAATGGTTTTGCTAATAGGGATCAAAGAGGTAATGATCATTAATACTAATATAGATACGTATAGTATTAATTATTAGTACAACTAATTGCATTGCAAAATTGCAGCAAAAGTAGCAGCAGTATAGTTACCTATAGTTAAGAGTCAGCCACTGACTACCTAATAATTACAGCAGAGTAACAGATCACGTAAAGTTTCATCCACTTATTCGTTATATAATTATTATACATTCGTGAAAAAATTATATAGCATAGGAAAATGAAAGAAAAGCCAAGAATGCTACCATATAGCGTAAAATAACTCCGTGAATTTAGTCACAAATTCTTTCTTTAAGTACTGTTAATTAGTTATTTTATACATAGGTACATACACTGTAGATTATTATTACACCATAATAACCTATGACAAAGAAGGATTTTAATGCTATTGAATTCTCCTACTAACTATTGTCTTGGCCATTGCTTCCCCTTAGGAAAATTTGAGGATGATCAAATCATGGCTACTCGTAACGGCAACCATGGTACTGGCTGAAATCTTAATTATCACTCCGGTTATCCTAATTTTCTTGGGGAAGGTCGACGTCATAGGTTTAGTGAGCTGGGAAGCGCCGTGGTGGGTCTTAACCATGATTTCTCTCGTAGTCGTCCAGAGATACATGGTCCAAATTGAAAACATGAATGAAGAACTCAACTCTGCCTATCCAAGACACAGACTACCACGGCCAAGTTCAAGTTCGGTGGTTTCTATTAGCACTACTAATTCTAGTACCTCACCAACCTCACCAATTTTACAAGCTTCTCCAGTTTGAGCCTGTGGGTATGTATTTACTTAGGTACCAACAATTACATACAATTTATTTGTTTGGTCATCGTACTTATCGTTAGTTCTTCATGTTATTAATACTTCAATACAATCCATGAATCCACGCATTTACTATTACCTACGTATTTTACCATGTATCCTCTCACGTAAAAGATAAAATGATTTATCTATAGTTTTATAGCAGTAACATGACACGACTTATATAATAGTGTCAATAATATTTAAAGTTTTCAAGCGCCATATTGTGTTGTACATATTACTTTTTAAAAGCAAATAAAAACAAAAATATATCTATTTATGTTTTCTTAGCACGTGGGAAATATCTTGACATACAAACAATTCAAATCTGTACGGGACTAGATCCCAAATTAATTATATTTCCTACAAAAGTAAACTACCCTGAACCCACCACTCAGTTGGATATTACTAGGTACCTACATACATCCGAAGCATACTTGGATGGATGGAAGTATAAAAAACAATAGTATGTAATATAGTTGTATTATAAATAATTATTAATTCATATATGTAGCCGCCTTTGTCTTATCTAGACACGCATTTACTTGTTTGCCATGAGCTCTAAAACTACTGTACATGGCAAAACAAGCGCACATGAACCAGCACGTACTCGCTGAAATGAATTATCTCTATTCTCTATTATGTATCTCCTCACAATCCCGATCAGACGAACACGCTTCAACTTCAGACTCGACAACTATGGTAAAAAATACATAATTAACAATAAGTTCTGCACTAACTGCACACGCAGACCTTAACATTAAAACTTCATGCCCAAGTCCACAACCTAAACGAAAACGACAGATGAATCTGTAACCACTTTGCTTTGAAATGCGACATTACATAGAACGCAACGTTTACTTTATTACCAACCACCAACACCAGCCTATGCAAATAGCAACCGACAACGGCGCACATAATAATCATTAATAACAAACTTGTAGTTTAAAATACTTGTAATTTTCATACCTATTTAAAACGTAATGACTTGGTTAGGACTAACCGAAAAACAAAATTGAAGTAAATTCTTATGTAATAATTATACCATTCAATTATTGATACGCACTAACGTACTATGACTCATTTACTAATCCCATAATCAGATTAACTTGCTACTTGGATAGAATCAGTAGCCTACCACTGAGTTGTCGCATCTAATAACGTAATTCACAAACTTCAACATGATCGTCTCTGTAACCCTGTAACTGTATTTTGATGTCCATTCTAAATTCTTGGATTCTAGAATTTAGCTAAATCATCTGATGTTTTTCAAAACATGAGAGCACAATTAGCTATGGAAAACTCTGAATGTCTCATTTTGTAATTGTAACGACAACTTTACTCATGGCTACATCGTGTTCTTGTTCGTGTACTTGCACTTTTGTGCGTGTTTGAAATTCTCAATTATCTTAATAGTAATGTGCATTAGCTAATAACCCAAGTCTAAAGTTCCATTATGCATGCAATCTACAGTTAAATATGACTCAAAATTAAACCCTTAATAACTAGTCCACTATCCATACCCATACCCTTACACATGAAGTAAGCTGCAAGAGTAATTATATTTTAATCTAATCATATTTTAAGAACGAAGACATCGAAAACATATATTCTCTTAAAGTCAACTAATTAAAATGCGCCCCTATTTATTTTATTTTCACTTTCCGAAACTAAAGAAAAAAGATGCAATTCTTCATTGTTCATGTTAAAATTATATTAAAATATTCCTACCAATTGGCACTTCAACTTCAACTCTCAGAGGTTTTGATTTTAGTATGCAAGCCTTATAGTAGGAAGACAAAGATTAAAGTTAAACCCATTTACATCACTAATCAAGGATCATAATAGCATGATGTCACACATGTCTACAAATCCTGATTTAAATTCCCTCGCATACGTTTTATTTTAAAATGTGTAAATAAATTATTAAATCAACAAGGGTAAGCTTCGATGCTACCGCCGTTGTGAATGGAAGACCCCTAATAAGAGTAAAACGAAGAGTCAAAGGGTGACTCAGTAAATAATAAACGCCAGAGGACCACTCTACTGTCACCTCATCATGTAATAATAATAAACGCGTATGTACGTTAATAATTAGGGACGAACAGCTGTTGGCTAGCAACTCCTTATGTCAAATAACCTTTCCACATTCCAACATTTTATTTGGAGTAAAATCTTTCATGAAAATGCGTCAAGTTACAGCGCAGTGCATTTGGTCATGACTCAGGATCCCAAGACCAAAGACTACAACTTTCAACACTCTCGCAACACGCAGGTCGCTGAGACGTCACAGTCACCGAGCCACAGCAAAACAAAGTTAAGGCAAAGCCAAAGCCAAAGCCAAGAGGAGGATGAGGATAAGAGTGATTGAAGGCCTCTCTCTCCAGCAAAAATGGGTATTTATAAAGAAAAAAATATACACATAGAACGTTTTGCATCCTGTGAAATCCCGTAATATAATTAATTACATATATGGCTTAATAGTAAAACGCAAATAATATTATGCTATGATGATATGAGCAGGGAAAAAAAGCAAAGCTAAAGCAAAACGATAAAGCAAAGGCTCGTAACGTTCATCACTGTTAAATACAAATAGAGTTGGGGACTAGAAACGTTGCTTTCCTATGCACTTTTTGTACTTGAAGGGTTGTGCATAAATAATTTGAGATGTGTGGAAATAATGGCGATTTTTAGAATTTTCATGAAATTTTTACTTTGACTATGGTTTTAATGAAGGAAGTTTATGATTTTATTAGACAATTGATGAACGACGTCATTTGTGAACAATTCCTGCTACGTTGTTTTTCTAGTGTAGGTATACAGAAAATGAGGCGGAGTAAAGTGGCTGAGAGCGAGTAGTCAGAGTCAGAGGAAGAGAACGGAATAATAGAATGCACAAGGCCTTTGCTTATTTACAATCAAAAATCAGACGAGTCAGTAGCCAGTCACCAGTGGAAGCAAGACTGCAACAACCAATTTTACCAAAACACTTAAAAGTTCATACAAATTCTCAGTGAATAATCCAATTTTCACCCAAATTGCTCAGTTTTCAACGCAATTTCGATTCTAGTGAAAGACTTTAGGAGACAGGGAAAGAGGAAAGGTTCGTTTTCCGTTTGATTTCGTCAGTCGTACAAAGAAAATCCACAGCATCATGAAATTCCAGTACAAGGAAGATTATCTATTTGAGAAGAGGAAGGCTGAGGGAGAGAAAATACGTCGTAAATACCCCGATCGTGTTCCCGTAAGTTCAAAGTTTCATTTTTGTTCCGATTGTGATTACGATTGTGAGGCTACTACGAGGTAGCTCGTACTTGTTTTTGTTTTTCCTAGTTCATGGTTGTAAGTTGTAATTAATTAGTTGCGTCTTACTTGGTACGTGTTCTAAAAAGGAGTTTCGTCATTCCTTTGTTGTCACGTTTAGCTCCTGTGATGGTTAATAGACAACTCTTGTTAGCTTAATGATGAATGGTTGATGATCAGTGATGAATTATGAACGGTGGTTGGTCTGTATCAATTTTCCAGTTTTTTAGATTATTATTTTGCTACCTAGGCTGGTGACAATAATCCTGGGAGGTTAGGACAGGGACATTAAAAAAATATTGCCCTACGTTATATAGTTTCGATTTTGTTACTTGTTCGTAACCTTCGTTACATGGGATGGGGCTGAAGAAATGCTTTCAAGGGATTCATTCAAGAACTAAATGTGACTATACTATGGAATAGGAATCCATTGTTATTATGGATTAGGGCATTAGGGTTGAAGGTGCAGGTTGTAGGTAAGGTATATCCTTCGCGTTTAGCATATAGAATTTAGTGTTTGATGTTCGGGTCAGGCTAACTGTTGACTGTTTAGGCTTGGTGGTTTTTGAGTCTACCTGTGTCTGACACTGTCTGTGGCTTTTTAAGGGACTGTTGATGACTGATGTCATTGAAATTTCGGTTTCATTCTCCATTCTCTGGCGATGTAATTATTTCACAACTTTTTATCGTTTGGTGGTATAAAGTAATAGTTGTGGTAAGATGGAACTGCGATTCAGTTTTTTTGCTACGATTGCGATTGTTGTCCTGTAATAATAATAAGGTCATGACATTCAGCATGAGGGTTGAGAGGTTTCATGACTGAGACTGTGACACTTTCATCTTCATCGTCATCGCTCGCGTCAAGAGCTGGGTTTAGAATGGAATAGAAACTTGGATTTTTGTCAATTATTTTCATGGAGGTACGTGGTTGTTGTTGGGTGTTTCCAAAGTCGAAAGTTTCAGCTGATCCCAATGTCGTCGTTGATGATTTTGGTTGTAGTTGTAAGTGCATAGTTTCTTTAGAGCGGGTTCTGTTTTATGTTTCTTTTCACCATTCATGATAAAATACGGTGCTATTTTTAGATCATTGATCAAGATTGGTGGGTGGTAGTTTTGTTGTTGCTTTAGAACTGTCTGTTGATAGTTCACTCGTTTAGTATGACTATCTGTCACTCCGGGCATTTTCAGGGAAACAAAAATATTATTAAATGCTGCAGGCTGAATAGGTACAGTGAATGTAGACTCGGGAAGTAAATCTGAAACCTAATGAGATGGTCCAAGAAGGATCCAGTAATGATGTTGAATCATCAGTCATAATTTTAATGAAATCATCAACTGTAATTATAATAGAACTTAACTTAAATCTCAAAGTCAAAAGTAGGGTCGTCGTTGTAGTTGTAAAATTAGCACATTAAATCTTCCTTATTCTGTTTCAGTCATGAGTTGCGTCATGGTTATTGTACAGTCATGTCATGTAGGCATTGATATATAGTAGCCAAAGTGCATTTAACCAAGGATGGTTATCCAGCGAACGCAAATCTATGGAGATAAATGATTTTGGCTGCTGTCAAATGAAAATCAAAGTGCGTTCGTTATGGTATCATCATTCCATACGTAATTGAAAATTGAGGGTTGCGATGAAGATCAAAGATGGCAATAGTATACTGTCAACTGTAGAGCATGGACTATTAAAATTGTATTTATAATGTAGAGCTGTTTAGGAAAATTTGTGATGATAGTTTTCCTGGTAAAACGGAGTTAACTTGGGTTCAATATGATTTGAATTGAAATGTTTATGACGGAAGTTGTGGCAGGATTAAAATAATAAGACGCATTATAGCTTTGTTTTGTGATTGTATTGCGTTGATTCTTATGGTATGAGTTATACTAACTAGTAAGGATAAGGACATTTCGCTCCGTTGTGAAGCTCTATTTCATTGAGGTACAAGAGGGAATCAATTGATAGTATGTGCTATATTATGTCCTCGTTGCTAAAACTCTTGATTAAATTGTTACTTGTATTAAATGCGAACTATCGTGCATTGACCTAAGTATTCACTTGACTTTGACAAAACTGTCCAATGTTAGTTGACACAGTTGGCTTTGACCGTTATGTTTGAGATCAGTATATGGGAAAGAATTTAATATTCAAAATGAGCTTATATTTATCAATTAATAACCTGAATGTTAATTGTTCAAGGTGACTATTTAATTTTGTTTTAATAATTAGGTGATCGTGGAGAAAGCCCCTAAAGCACGTATTGGCGACCTGGACAAGAAGAAGTATCTTGTCCCTTCGGACTTGACAGTTGGCCAATTTTATTTTCTGATTCGTAAACGTATTCACCTTCGACCTGAAGAGGCACTGTTCTTCTTCGTTAATGATGCCATTCCACCTACCTCTGCTACAATGGGATCTCTGTACCAAGTAAGTTCCAGATANGAAGTATCTTGTCCCTTCGGACTTGACAGTTGGCCAATTTTATTTTCTGATTCGTAAACGTATTCACCTTCGACCTGAAGAGGCACTGTTCTTCTTCGTTAATGATGCCATTCCACCTACCTCTGCTACAATGGGATCTCTGTACCAAGTAAGTTCCAGATAGCCAAATTGATGATTCACTATTTACAATTTACATAATTTGTAGCTTACTTAGCATTTTAGACGACTTCGACTTTGGCCTCGTCTTCTACAGTAAAAATGTATGGTCATGGTGATTTATGGAAAATCCAACGATTTATACTTTTTCTCCTGTTGAAATGTTGAGAATACTATTCGAAAATGACTAAATACGCATTTAGTAATCGATCTACTTGCTGTGCTATTGTGCTACATTTGACGAGAAAACAATGCCAATAATTGTATTTGTTACTCGTACCATATTGAATTTTCTTACATTCGTTTATTATTATTGCTATAGGACCATCACGAGGACGACTTCTTCTTGTACATTGCATACAGTGACGAGAGTGTTTATGGCTCCTCTACTTCTTCCCTCACAATCTAAATTGATTGATAACTAGTACGCTGCGCTGGTGCTGGCTCTGGAACTGGACGTATAAATTTAAATAATATAAGTTTATAGCAGAAATGCTAAAGAAAGCTAAATCCAAATCCAAATCCCGCATCTAAATCCCGTATCGTATCCATCGTATCGTATCGTGTATCTCTATTTGTATTGGTATTGTGTGATGAATAAGGATAATGGTAATGAATTTGATGAATACTAATTGTATTAATTGATTTAATTAATCTTAATTCTACTGCAAAGTGTTAGCGTACTAATTATTAAAAATGAAATAAGAATTCTAACGAGTACGAGCAAAGACAAGAGTTTTTAATTTACGGTTACATTTTATTGTGTATATATAGTAAATATGAAAATTATAATCGTAATAGTAATTATTGTTGTAATTCTTTAACTGTAGCTAAACCACGGAAGGAAATCATTATTCTTGTGCTTCTACTTCTCTTTTTAAAGTATCTTACTTACTCCCTAGGGTACATGTAAAATTATCTTTATAGTTCGCACTAAGTAACGAAGTAATGGACAGAGGAAATTATTATTTATAACATTATTATGCTACATAATAGTAATCTCCTATTTACATTATTATAATATTCATCACGATAATAATATATACTTATGTAGTAGGGGATTTAATGAACAGTTACTATTATTGCAATTTATTAAATATTATTACATAAGGAATTTGAATAGTGATTATTTAAAGTTAATTACTTCAGTGGAAGTAGTTAAAAGTAAAATTTTGGTCATGCGCTATTTTCAGTTTTTTTCTAGATCTACCAGGCTTTATTTTGCTTATCTAGCCTATTAAGTGGCAATGGTTAGGATTATTTTACTTTCATCTACTTTGTACCTCATTACTACCAGGCAGGATGATAAATAGAAATTCCAAATTCTCAGGATCAAAATTTAATTTCCTTATTTTATTTCAGAACTATTTGCGTAAAATAGTAGCTGAAATTGTTTGCAAAGTTGTGCAATACTATTAAGTTGGCGTTGGCGGATTGGTTTGGTTAAATGTGGAATACCTTGTAGTATTGAATCAAATAATTTGAGATTTCCTAATCAATGCCTACACCTGATTTCCGATCGGAATTGCGAATATGGTTTTAGTTTGTCTATGATTTTAACCCACGTTACAATATGCATGTACAGCGGATCGTCTAAGTAATGCAATGCTGTTGAGGTAATTAATTATACATCATACATGGTGAAAATAATGTGAAAATGTACTTTTAAAAATAAAATAAAATTATAAAATCCTCCAAAAATTGTTTTTTATTCTTATTTTCAATCCTAAATAGTGACAATGCATTTTTAGAGCGCAATATAATACACACTAGTAAATCGAGCCAAGAGATATATTTGTGACGACGGATCTACCACAAATTATTACGCTCCTGCTTTAGCCGAGGGCGCAACTGCACAACCTGGGCAGCAGTGAAGAGTTTCGTGTAGGAACAAATCGCATTCGAGACAGAAACGGAGTTTGCATAATTTACAGCGATAAATCTGAAATATTTAATACAATCAAATTGATGACGTTTAAACAAATAAATGTAAAACACACAAAATATATCGCTTCGAAAGTGACTTACATGTTTGGAATTCTCTGAAGCTAGGACTTTATTGCATCCGAAACAAACAGTGGGCTCTTGCAACTGTAGTTCTTCGAAAGCATCCAGAGGGAATATGTGAAGAAATGAACGTGCCAAATGAGGCGCTGAGACCATAGTAAGACCACAGGCTTTGCACTCAGTAGGAAGCTCACAGCATTTGCTCAAACACTTTGGGCAGATATAGCCTCCTGTGGATAATTTACACTTGGCAGGGTCATCGGAATGACAAAGGCACATGGCCGAATGCTCCTCTTGATTCCTCTGCGGAAACCCCATGGGAATTAAGGACGATTCGGCAGCCCGACTCATTGGTGGAGGTTCAATGTGATCGTAGAGAAGATCACGGAAATGCCCGTCATCTAATATGACGCCGAAGGTGCCGCCAGTTTTTTTCGTTAGAGCTTTACAAGCTCGCACTTCTGCAGCTAGAGATATGACAGAGCATCGAACCCCATGTGTTTTGAGATCCTGCGTTAAGTATACATAGTTAAAAATTTAGAAAATCACCCACAAATTCTTTCTATGCTTAATTTCTGTTGACTGACTTACATTAATCGTCTCATTAATATCCCCCGGATCTACCGTCGTCAAACTACCATGTATTACAATAATTTCCCTGGAAGTATGGGTGGGCATCTGCTTCAAAAAACTTAGACCCATCTCTAAAGCGTTTTGAAATGATGGTTCGCCTTCACACGGAAACTTTTTTACGAGGCCCTTCAAAGTTTCTAAATGCTTCCTCGGGTTTCCGCTCATATCAGCAATCTTCTCTGCCCTCTTATTACGAGTTCCAATTATTCCCAACTGACTTATAGGGTTACTGTCAAAAAACTCGTCGACAAATTTTTCTAGAATCTGTTAATCATATAATTAAATTAAATTATAGGAATAGGTTTTACGTAATTAAGAATCGAATATGAGTCAATAAATCGACTATAAAAACCCAAATTATGAATTTTTTTTAGTAATGTATAGTTGCGTTACAACCTTTTGACCCTGGATTAAAAATGTTGAAAAAAGATATAAAAAAATTCAAATTACTTTAGTAGTAGCTATAATTCGATTAGGCTTTAAATCTTGATCGATCATTGACTGCGATAAATCCAAGACGATGTAGACATGCCTCATTATACCCAAACAGACACGACCTGTCGCTCGACGTTGTTCTAAACGCTTTCGTTTACCCTTCTCCACTATGTCGGCGACAGCAGAGTCCAAAAAACCGTGGGCATCTTCTTCGATTGCCTCCCTAAAAAAATTCAACAAATTCCGAGGCTAAAATTCATATTAATCATAGCTCACCATTATTCTGTACAGGTACGTAGTTGAACTAAAATCCATGTATTGATAGTTAAATCATATACTTTAGTAATATAATTACGCAACACGAGATGATAGACAATAGATGAATTTACAAACCATGTTTTTTCGTAGCCGGTTTCCCAACGATATCCGTCCCCATCGCCTTCCTCTTTATCATCGGCCATAATTACAATACTATGCTGAAATACTGTAACTAATAAATTATTTGTAAAAAGAAAACAAAAAACTACTACACAAACAGTTAACGAAACGAAGCTAAATTCCCCCCATTCGAGGGAAGAAGAGCACTGAGCACTCACTTCCGATCAGCGAGACCTCATAAAGAGTTTAAGAGCACGATACGACACGACTGTGGAATGGACTGTCCACTTCCAAAACGAAACTCGCACTCTTTTGTGGAAGGAAAAATTAAGGATACTCATTGGCTTATTCTTAGCTTTTGTAAATATTTGGCGGGAAGTCGCTTTCAGTTTTCCAGTTTTTACCTTTTCACTGCATTTTCAGTCGTCGAACTTTTTGCAGCTAAAGTTTTACTTTTGTGAATAGCTTGACAACGGAAAAGTAGGTAATTGGCAATTGCGTGGTTAACATTAAGTGAGCCATATATATGTAAGACAAGCTCAAATGCTGTAAGTGAAAGAAAAGTGATGTGTCAGCTTTAGGCTACAACAGGTAATTAATAATTAATAATTGTAGGTAGTCAAAAGTTGTTACTGATTACTGACTGTTCCGGTTTGGTATAGTGTAATGTTGAATGTCAGCCATATAATATAATTTAAAACAAAATACAGTTCTTGCATTTGCTCAGTTTTAAACTTCATATTTTCCAGGGCCATTCATATTTAATTTAACATGGATAACGGAAGGGTTGGTCGTTCACGTGGAGGAAGCAGAGGATGGAATGGAAGGGGAAATGGAAATGGAGGGGGAGGCCGAGGAAGATTTGTTGGGGGCAGATTTCGCTACTGGAATAAGCGCGGAGCTCGAGGTCGCGGTGCAGGAAACAACAATAGCCCGAATTCGAGCAACAATGAAGAATCTCCAGAATTACAGGGTGACATGAGCAACGGTAATGCAAACGCTCCTTCAGCATCAACAAGTCGAGGAAATAGCCGAAGTCGACCTAGTCAAAATAGAGGATCAAGTAATCACAGAAGACCTCAACGTGGCAACGGGCCTTCAAGCTCTCGACCTGCTGTCCCAAACAATTTCAGTCGCAACGTCAACCCTGTAGGTGGTTCAGGATCAGATTCCTCTGGATCAGACAATGATAATGAGAACTCCAGCATTGCCTCCAATATACCTCAACGTCGTCGAAGGACTAATCGAGTCGACAAGCTACTTCGTTCTCAGTGGATAAAAAAATATCCGGGATACCGTATCTACTTTGCACATCAGCCTAGTATTTCGGAGTTGGAGAAGAAAATACAGGCTTGCAAAGACTTTCTAATGAGAAACGGGTGTGACGATCGAGCTACTGTATTAAAAATCGAAGAGAATGAATTCCACGATGTGAGATACGATGCAATTGTGGGCGACGAGCTTTTCATGGAGTCTTGGCCAGAGTTTCCAACGGAGTTAGAAGATTGCTCGGAGGACGTTTTGGGCGTTTGGGGTCTCAGTGTTCATCAGGCAAGTATAAATTCATACCTGATCAATAATATTTACTTTTGTAATGGACTAATTGTATATTCATAAGTTACTTTTTAATCGCAGATGGTTGTAGAAGCAATCAGTCAAAATAATACGGAAAATGCCCTACCGTCCCTCCTTGATGAATCCGGAGCTCCTATTCTTCCCATAGATAATGCTTTAGTCGATGTACCTTACATTCGCACCGGAATCCTGAAGGTGGATCCCGTCGTTCCTTTTAAAAATATTAAGGCTTTGTTATTAGGTACGCCTGGTTCCGATTCGACTCTTTATCAAACAATAAAATTAAAATTGTTACACATATTGCACGTATTACAAGTGTTTGAATCCCCTACATAATCTAAGTACCTATTAAAATTCAAGGCAAATTTATAACTATCCTGTGGAGCCATTGTCCGAACGGGGACTTTTAAGCCACTTTGTACTCGACAGACATTTCAGTGCAATCACTGTCTGCACAAGTTTGTTGTGGATCAACCTGAGGGACGATTTACTCCCCCTCGCTCTTGTCCAGGTCAAGGGCAAAGTCAAGGTCAGGCAGATGAAGACGATGAAGACATTGGCTGCCAGAACAAAAAGGATTTCGAACCCATACTCAGTGCCTATACTAACAAGATTATCGACTACAGGAGGATTCGCTTGCAAGATGTTGAACATAGTCACGTAAGTTGTATCTGTATCAGTGGCATGGTTTTATTTAGATTATAATTACGTATACTAAATGCATAATTAAATCGTATGTTTGCTTATTTTAACAGTTGGAACATGGAAGGATTCCAAGAACTATTGATTGTGACTTATATTACGATTTAGCAAATCAGTGCAATGCTGGGGATGTGATAACGCTTTGTGGGATTGTTAAGGTAATATGAATTGCGAATACATTGTGATGTGACGCTGAGAAAATTTCATTTCCTTATCGTTGTTATTGCTTTCTATAACAAAGTATATTTTTCAATTAAGTTTATTGAATTCTAGATGAGCAAAGAGAACAGCGGAGGTCACCACGGTACAGACCAAAGTCTTCATAACTTATACATTGAAGTTATTGCACTGAGAAATCATAAAGACTCGGACCGCACTATGGGTGGGCATTGGTTTAGTTTCAGCAATAAGGATTATTACGCTGTTAAAGTAAGTTAAGGCGCAAAATCTTTAAATTGAAAAAATAATGACAATGCAGTAGCTTATATAACGCCGCGGTTTTTTTCATCTCAGGAGATTTTCGAGACAGAAAGATTATTTAGGCTTCTCGTCGCCTCCCTGTGCCCCAGCATCTATGGTCATGAACTTGTTAA
>JAAXYX010002998.1:0-15624 GCA_036851915.1 Ptenothrix huangshanensis | reverse complement strand
GGACTTGGACTTGGGGTTATTATGAGGTTGCGTCATTCTGTTTTCCTCCAGGAACGGACCAATTACAGTAAACCAATAACCAAGTCCCCCTTATTATATAAATGCAACTAATTTATCAATTAATTTATTAGACATCCGTGGCAACACTCTCGTGGCAAGTCTACAAGGTATAGCATATACGCACAGTCATAGTCCTACAAAGCCCCCTGCCTTCATAATTCATAACATATCAGGAAACTTGGAGTTTGCTCGAATCGGTTTGTTGGTGTTGGTTAGGTTGTGGTCTTTGGTTACTTGAGCTGTCTGTTCAAGCAGTCAACTCAAGCTTGAAACCTTTTAACTTTTCTCCAATGCAATTCCATACACATACAAAATTGCAACCGCATGGTATGGCTTGGCATAGCTAATAATAACAAAGCCTTTGTGTATCAAAGGCAAAGACGAAGACGAAGATGAGCTTTTTTGGCTTGGTGTAACTTATGAAGCCAATGAACAATAAGGATAGAGAGAGTACAACGATCACAGAATCACAATGAGACTATTCAATAACTTTGTCTGTATATATGTATGTGCTTTGAATAGAAACTTGAGATGGCGAACGTCTCTTCTAATGCTAACGTTTCTTGCTAAGCGGCAAGAAAAAGATTTTATTTTCTATATTCCTTCTATTAGTATTTGATATACATGTATATTATGTACATAGGTACTAACGACGTATAACTACATGATACACTTAACCCAAGTTCAGGCTCATTGACTGAAAGCTAAAACACTATCAAAATGCCAAGAAAAACATGTGCGCTTTCGATTCCCTTTATAAGATAAAAGCATTTGTCTGGATATACTTAAAGTACTCTAATAAAGTAGGTACTACATAATATATTGGAGCAAGTAAATACAATACTTTACGCTTGTAAGCTCTAGGACTTTAGACACATACAGTTTACATATAGACAGGGTTATAGACACAAGTTGATTCAGACTCTCCTCATTTATGTACCCACCATCGCCATCAACATGAACATCAACATGGAAAGAAAATTAAAGCGCCCGATTACAACTATTAGAGGAGATTAGGCTCACGCTGAGCTACACATATAGAGTTCAGTAAACCACATCAAAATGTTTGGGTCAGTCGTGGGAAAAATTCTCAGCGTGGCCAAAGGAAAAAAATTAGTATTGCTACAATAAACAAGTCAAACCGTTCTCCACTTGCACATCTTCTAACTTTCTTTGTCAGATTTGTGCCGTTTGAGGAAGTCGCTAAAAATACTGGGAGGGAAATCCATAGGCAGTGTACGAGTACCTTGGTATATTGATCCGTCCTATGTGAGTACCTGTTTGAATCACATCCCATGCTGTATGCATGCTCTTCCACTAAACGCAACCACCGCTATCAAAAACAACTGTTAAAAAGTCACTATAGAAAGTCCTGTGTAAATATTGTGACAGACGCTTGTGCGAGATTCTAACAACCTCGACACTCCTGTGTGGAACTAAGTGTCGGCAAGACGCATGTTGCAAGGTAGGTTCAGGATTCACCTAATATGTACCAGGAAAAAATTGTGGTCTTTTATCTCTATAGGTACTATTAGTATAGCTTAGTGTAGGTAAGTTAGTGTAATGGGCAATATAAAATTACATTTGCGATTACACATATATATGCACCTACACGCACACCCATCTCGCGATCGACATAGACATACGATCTCGAATGCAAAGATTTGAGTGGAAAACAATCAGTCCATGAATTCATTGAAATGGAAAACATTGGAACATTAGGCTTGAATTATTCAACGGATGGTAAAGTAGGAGAAATTTTCACACTGCTAGGCTAAGCTGCATGTACAGATAAGTACCGANTGGAAAACAATCAGTCCATGAATTCATTGAAATGGAAAACATTGGAACATTAGGCTTGAATTATTCAACGGATGGTAAAGTAGGAGAAATTTTCACACTGCTAGGCTAAGCCGCATGTACAGATAAGTACCGAAGTCAATTACCTTTGTTTTGTACATATGGAGACGGAATGAGCAGTGAAACTGTAATGTATTAGTAATGACAAGGATAAAACCACTTTGATTTGACTTTGATGTCCCATTACAGGTTTATTTGAGCGCGGAATAAAATTGATTATTTTTATAGCTTTGTTTTTACTCGTCGATGACGGATCAAGGAAAATAAAATGGAATAAAGTACATAGAAGAATGCAGATACGAATAGCAATAGTGATTGATTTTTAGAAAGTGTTTTGACGGTATCTAAAAATAAAAACTGTAGCGGTAGTTTGATGGGAGGGAATACTGTCTAATACGGTACATGCTTCAAGTGCAAACAAAGGTAAGCCACTGTGTGTCATTGTCACTTGAGAGACTAGCAAGGAAGACTGGTGTGGCACGGCGTTGACACGGAGGAAAGTGTATGGACATGAAATTTATTCTCGAGTTAATTTATTCACAGAAAGTGCAGTTTAAGTTACAGGAGTTCCGCACTGACACGTCAAGTCAGAGAGCACGTAGTACTTTTAAACTCGTCGTGGAAATGGTCCACAAGGAGGAAATCTGACAAGGAAGATCTATGCGAGTGTGCAAATTTCGTGTGAGAGGTTCCATTGAGTACGCCACGTAATGATGATGATGATAAAACAAAAGCAAGACTGCCAAAGACTTTACTTTTTTTCTCCTTGCATGAAGAAGCTTCTGTCGACTAAATCACTAACTGTGTTTCATTTTCTTCTTCTCCTCAAATACCGTTTGTCTCATTTATTCTTCACCTTACCGTCTACCACTGCACTGCTATGTATATCCTTGCCCTAGACATTTCCATTGCCACGTTCTCCTTGAATTTCATCTCATCTCCTATAGTTTCCCTCGTCTAATGATCCCCACATTCTACATTCTTGACGATAGAGACAGACTGGAATCTCCCCAGCTTCAGTGGCAATAAAACTGTACTTATTCCGGCTCTAGCATCAGAACCACAGCTCAGCTAAGATCATCCTAGTTTCTTCGTACACTACTCGTGTAGCACTGTAAGTCAAACTCAAAGTCACAGTCAACACTTCTGAAAATGTGTAAAACCACAGAGCAATCTTGTAGATTTGACATACATGTATGGTCACCAGACCACTATAGGAAGAACGTGTTGGAAGACGCAGGAAGAACACCCAGTGCAATCTACATTCCGTCCCCATTCATGATATAAGATTTCAATCTGGTAGGGAAATGACCAAATTAAGCCGTAAAAATGCTACAATTTCCGCCAATGTCTCATTTCGTATTCCAAACATGAGGGAAAGCCATCACGGCTACAAAAGTACTGTACGTGGAAGGAGGATTCATAAAATATTCAGACTGTAACAAAAACTGAAATAGAGATACAGCTACGCGTCAGACAAATGCTAGAACAAATACAAGTAACAAGAACAAGAGCAAGAGCATCAACCATAGCATAGCCAGTACGACGTTTTCATCAACTTCTCGTCCAGACTGGTATGAGATGTCTTTGTGACTGACTTTCAGCGGCGATGTATAGTCTAACATATTGACAATGGTAATAGAGATACGAATGCCAGTCCAGTGTTAGTTCCTGGATCCATGCTTCGCTTTGTGAGCAAACATGTACACCTGGAAAATGTTTAGACTCAAATTGAACACCTTGTACTCGTATGTGCCTATGGGATAAGGTTTGTTATGGCAATGAATCCGGATTTTATGGCAACCAAAGAGCTTCCAGCTTCCTCTTCCTCCTATCGCTCTCTCCAAATGTTTAAACAATACAGGGTAAATGTACAGCATCCCAATATTTATGTGGCGTGTGTGTGCACAAGAATTTCCATTCCTTGTCTCACGTCAAGATTTCTTCGAACCGACTTGGAAAAGCAAGGCAGCCCATACAAAGATTCGGAAACTGAGCAGCCAATCTCATGTACATTTGTTTACACCTTTCGATAAAAATTACACAGCCAATTTTCGCACTTGTACTCTACACTGAATCGACTTGGGATTCATTTTTTCGAATTTCAAACTTGCAGCTCAACCTCATAGACAAGTTTTACGATGGCCAGTGTCGAAATTTTCGGGTTTTAATCCACTTTTGGGAAACTCAATTGCTACGATTCTACAAGTCCAACTTTTTTTATAGTCTGCGTCCTCATGTATATATACATGTACAGTTTCCTGGAGCCTTTTTTTCTAACACCGCCACCACTACAGATAGCATGAACAGCATTTGGCGTTACAACAGTTTCTAACTGCGAAGGCATGTGGACGTTTAAGCACCAACACGAACACAGCTACAATGAAATTTTAACCATTCAGCTCCACAGCTTAGAGTAGAGTAGGTACAGAGAAGTAAAGGAGAAGCGAAGAAAAACATTGGAAAGAATAAGCCAAGCCAAGTAAAGCGTCGGCATCGCATCGGTGGAGAGAGGAACAAAAAAAATCCGCAAAATAATCAATGACAATTTCCGCCACAGAGTGTGTATATAAAGTGGAGTCACAGCTTTCCAGAGGAACATAGAATTTCGATCGAGCAAGTGAAAGTGTATTTTGCCAGAACTAGTTACTTTATTGACATTGAGTTAAAAAATGTTTTTAGATTCAACGGTGGATTTTGCAAACATTTATTTCCAGGAAGGTACATCATACCTGCTTCATACTACGGGGACAACTCTTTTCAAAGTCTAACTAGCAGAATGCCACAGACCATAAAGGAATATGAGAGGGAATCGGAGGAGAGAAAGGCAATGTCAAGTCAAGACGAACACATGTATCCGACCAGGAAATGTGAATAATACTCATCATTTTCTCAAGCGCGTTTCTTTCCATTGCTTCATTGCCTTCCTTATCTTTTCTCGACAGCATTTTTACATCACACTGTCAGGACTGCATTGAGAACATTCATTTTCCCCTTCCACTCCTGTCATCCTCTTTCTGTCTATCATTGACTTTTCCTCTACCTCTTCTACACATGTATGTATGTATCCAAGCGACTTTTCTCATTTTGTCATCATACATACATTCAGACTATGCGGTTGCATTTCGGGTTTGACTTGAACACTCACAAATTGCAAAAGGTGTAAAGGGATATTGCCCATTGTCATAATGCATACAGACTATATGTAGGTATAGGATATATCTCACACATGTCACATTCAAAATTTCACATTCACATGCTTAGAGAAATGAGGTTAATGTCAAAAATTGAGACTGTATAATTCAGAGGATTTATTTCCACAATGCCATTCAAACTAATGATTTTTGTATTCATGTAGAATTCTAATTTTGACACAAAACACTTGGGCTTAAACTGATGCGACAATTTTGTAAAAATCTAATTTTTTCTTGAAGAATAAGTATCTGAAATTTTAAAGGAAAATATATGCTGTGTAACTAATCGTGTATAATTGTGTTCTTCCACAGAGAAAAGTAGGTAGGAGTACATAGATAGTTCTATTGGAATGCATATTACTTATGTCGAATAAAATTTTGTTATAGCTTGGGTTGTAGATTGAAGTATAAAAAGTTGCCATTCTGAGAATTCCAGATTTACGATTTACAACATTATACCACCTACACGGCTGGTGTCAAATCTAAACACAGAGCGCGATGTGTGGATGAAGGATCGTCATCGTCATCGTCCAACTTGACTACAAGAATAAGAGCACCCAGTGTAAACATATCTGTCTGAATCGAAAGCAGAAACTTGCATGTATTTTCTTCCTTGGATTACGACCAGTCTCTACATAAGTGTGCAGCTGTAGAATTTGTGGCCGTTGAATTTGTAGTTGGAACAGTTTTTCATCTGATCGCAGTAGGATATCCAACCAAATCAGACTGTTTTCCTTCCAAAGGAAATTCTTCTACCCTACTGACATTTCTAATGACAATCAATGGCTTAGGAATAGGAGCGAGTCCTCTAGACTTGTATACGGATTTTATGTAGGTACGCAATATCGTATAATAGAAGCTCGTCAATCGTCATTGCATTGCATCTCGCATCCTTTAGTCCTCTCCAAATATCTTCCAATTCTCACACACCACTCCTGATAAGATTCCCACTGGGGATAGCTGTGGAGAAGAGCAGACCTTACATTCACAACACAATGCAAGAACATCTTGAGAAACCGTGCACCTTTGTCCAATTAATGGCTTTATCAGATACCCTATTCGCTCCATTCCAAACCAGCATCAACCATCTCCAAACAACTCTTACTCTTCTGGTGACTCTGATTGTTAGTGTTGCGATAACATGAGAGCAAAAACCAGAACCAGAACACTTTCTGCTATTTACACATCTGCCCTCATACGTCGTAGAATAGCGAACTATCAGCTACATATTACATTTGGCTTTGGCTCTGGTTCTGGCTCCGGATGCACCACAGACTTGGGCTTGCTTATGCAAACATTTGAACCAAAACACAATGAATGCATTTACAAACCTATGCCAATCCATTGAATTCATACAAGTAGTTATCCTCGAGTATCCATCGTTACAATTGTAGACAAGTATACCCTTATGCTTATAATTATAGGTATATCAATAGCTACTGTTAAAATTCAGTCTTTTAAAAGCAAGGTGAAGTAATGTCAAATTGAAATCAGTGCCTTTTATATGTATGTATAAATACTTTATATCCGGTATTTGTATTTGTAGACATATAGAGGGCAAAATAAACAAACGTCAATGCACTACATTGTGAACTGGAGTGCAGTGAAATTAAATGCAATGCAGCGCAATAAAACTGAATTAGAGAAGAATAAATAGACAAACAATCAAGTCTACTCATTCCGAGACGACTGCCAATGTAATAATTAAGTGTACCACAAATGCATACAACGACTGCCAAAGAAATACCAAATCCGAAACGAAGGCTTCATAAAGAATTATGACTTTTCTTAATACGCACTAGTAGATAATGAGATAAGATCTAATGAAGAAAAGACTCTGTCGGTGTAAGAAAGTGACGAAAGTTTGTCATCCATTGTAAACTCTAACGTCAAAGTATCTTATCTCAACTTTCAGCTAAGATTACCAACAAAGCATTCACACCTACATATGTACCGTGGAGGCACGAAACAAATAAAAAGTGCATCGCTGCGCGTAAAAATTCTCTCTTATGCAATGCGTTTGTATGCACATCCTGACTCCTAATAAGCATATATGTACATATGTGCACGCAGAGAAATATACCCTTTGAAAATGCTTTTGTTCTGTATTTACACAGGTAAATCAACTTGTGTTGGACTCTTCATGTTTTGATCCTTTGTAAAATTAGTACAGATGCGAAAGCCCGACCACAACCAGGACACAAGACGAAATAATAAGAGACAGGTTCAGGGCCAAGTTGACACCATAAACTATTCATGTAAGCGCTTCACAAAGAAAGTTTAGGAATAAAATCTTGACGACTGGGAATAAAAAACTGTAAATAAATAATAACAAATAGACTTATTCCTCCAGCACAGGCACGGAGGAGTCGGAATTCACAGCCGACAATAATGCAGACACAGGTTCAAGGATCTGCGTTGGGTTGAGTTCAGAGATTGAAGAAGCACACTTGACTTCTTTCCTTCAAATACTGCCCATCCCTACGCTTTTCTGCATCGGGACAACAATGATGACAGTCGGAAAACGAGGGAATTTAGATGTACCTGTGTAAGTGTATTAGCATTCTCTAGAGTATAAAGACATAAACATGCCTTTCTGCCCTCAGCTTCCCTCTCCATTGCATTGCATTGCATTGCAGTGCATTGCATTACATTGTGGTCTCTTCTTACTAAATTCAAATTCCACAATACTCAAGTTGAAAAGACCTCTGTGGACTAGATGATCATCTGTTAGCATTACCTTCAACCTTTCCTAACGCTTAGTGTCACACTCAAGCTTATTAATAGCCTACTGTACTCGAATTTATTTCCATAGCAATAGACATCCCATATCTTAATTACAGTAGAGTAGACCAGAATAAATTATAAAGCATATATACCTATAACCTTCTTGAATTACTTTTGCTAGTACTACGTGGACTCCCGTCAACAGATAAGCAAATAAGTTGATGGTGGGAAAAGGCATGACATGAGTAAGTAAGGTGTAAGGATACTATCACGATATCTTGATAGTGTCATAATTACAGATACGAATACACAGGATTGGACCCTACGTTAAGCAAGTGGCTTCTGCTTGTTCTCCTTCTCTATTTTGTCCTGCAAACAAAATGACTACGAAAAGAAACTCGACTTTGTATCTCCAGCAAACCGTGGACTGGGATGGTGTACCTAAAACTAATAGACATGTCAAGTCCTGGTGTAACAGAAAACTTGATTCAAAGAGAAGGCGAAGAAATGTAAGTCAGTAAGTAAAGGATGCAGTGGAAAAATCTGTCCGATTGCTTTAGGAGCGGTCACAGTCTCCCAAGAGGTGCTGGCGCTTATTACATTGGCATTGGCATTGCTACCTACTGCTTGAGGTTCTGGTACTGGTAAATAATATATGTCAGTAATACAGGCTGATATCTTTCCTGATATGGATAAGTTGCGACTAAACTTTTGTAAGTGAGGAGGTAAGCGGAGAGCAGAGAACATGGACCTATTTATCACAATCAGACATGCTGCATTCTATTGTGTGGTAATAGGGAGAAAAAAAGAGCGCTTCCCCATTTTCACACAAGATTTTATTTCTTTGCTGGTATGGAGTTGAGTGGAGGTATAAGGATAACGAGCCACATCCATATATGTATATAGTGGCTATAGGCATAATTATCTGTACATGTATTGAACAAGAAAGAGGAGACATGCTATGCAGACTGCAAGACAACTTGACAGTTCTTCTTTGACTTATTCGAACCTTCCAAGTTTCTTCTTGTAATTTAACTTTAGCCGGTAACTACCCGTATGCACACCCCGTTCGTTTTTGGATATGGATGTGTTGTCAGCCTTCTCTGTCACATGGAGATTGAGCTGGTCTCGTTCGCAGTAAGTAATTGAAAGTACCAAGTGCCTAGTACCACTCGGGCTGGAATTATATTATTATTGTCTCTCTATTGGTTGGGTAACGCGTATACAAATTCTGATGGGGGATTCTAGGTGTTGTCGTAATAATAGAGCAATCCAAGAAAAAGGGCTTCTACCGCGGATGCTGTACAAGTGCTAGAAAAATGCTTGTCTCTCATCCCCGGTGGTATATTCATCTCCTAGTCTTTATTCTTCAATTCTTTTCTCTCTCTCTCTTTCTCTCTCTCTTGCTTCCAAAAGCAGACGTAAAATGTGAACAAGATTAGACAAAGGCTGTCATTAAGAGATTTCAAAGAAGCGACATCATTTCTTTCTTTTTCGGGCACCGGTAAGTATACTACTAGCGCAGCGCTAACAAGCCTCACACGTGAAGTGAAGTGAAGAAATACTTTGAAGCTTAAAGCTTCCAGATTCATGCAATGCTATGCTATGCTACACTATATACATTGGTAGGTATTTAAAGGCCATCGGGAAAATACTGATACTCAAAAATAGCAAACCATAAACGACTTAGAGTTAAGAAGAAGGAAGAAACCCTGTGTCACTATTATCATACCTCACATAATTATTAAATTAGACACACGTTCCATGCTGTCTGACGATTACGAGTACAATTACAATCAGAATTTCGACGACTGCTAGATACTCCCAATATTCCTTCCCAAGTGACTCACTGTCCCGGTCCTGTACTTACAAATACCGCCATTGAAGAAAAAGGGCGCTTTTAATGAGAAAATTGTAGCATTTTTCACGCCTATTCCTCCGTACAAGTATAAAGTACCAAGGTGACTTTATATGTATCTGTACATACACTCGCTCCAATACAGTCATTATAAGGGACAAAAGTAGACTAGATAAAGGTATTAGTGTAATCAAATGCTTCACACCCTGAGAACTAAAACTGACTGAATGTGAGGAGGAGACGACTGTGCTATGGATTCAAGACATTTCACTAAGGCAAGGTAATGTAAGGAAAGTAAAGCTGAAGGAATGAGAATGCAGGAAACAAGTTCAAAAGAAATTTTGCTCTATTTTCAAGACCAATCGGGAGGCAAGGCAAGGTCGACTTGACTCGACACGACACTCTTTTCATTCCAAGTTAGAGCTGAAACTTAAAGAATTACACGAAGAGAACAGTAGTGGGGTAGAAGTTCAGGAAAGAACCAATACAGATATCAGATTTACGAGCTGCCAACTTGAGACCTGAATGAAATGCCCACTTTTAATACATACATGAGCAACACTGTACCGCTCATCATGTCTCGGAACGAGAGCGGAGAAATCAAATATTTCCGTAAAAGGTTAGAAATGTAATCAGAAAGAAAAAAGTAATTATTTCGTCTTCACCTTTTAATTACAAAGTCAGATTGAGAATGGTGCGTCAACTAAAACAGAGTCTGATCTCACTCACATCAACTTAAATTAAATCCACGACCATGATTCTTTACAGGTGGCGCCTTGCTTCCCAATCCCAATTCCAATTCCAAATCCAAGTCCAAGTCCAATTTCTACATAGTTTTCAGCTGGGAACAGATCTATTCTAGCTGCATGCGCATACATACAGTAGGTACTCCTAACTCATGTCTTAATTTCAGTTCAAGTTGATACAAAGTTCCTTTGACATTCTTTAGCTCTTAGCTTGTCTCTCACCCCATCGCATTTATTTGCACTGTATGCCGTCAAAATCAAGCAATTTAACAGCTGCTTGTCAAACTGACTTGACTGGCTCAGAAACAACGTTTTCATTTCACTCTTTCGGTCACCAATAATGATGCTCGACTCTAAATTAAGATCTGAGTCGATCCTTTATTTTTTTCGCTTTTCAACTGCCCGCTGCAGCTGTGGAGTGCATAGTGACGAGACATACTGCAAAATCCAACTTATCGCTAGTGCATAAATATGTTGGTACCTATACTTAATTGCTGTCAGAGTAAATTGGTATGGTATCACACACTCGACGCCCACGGCTACGCACAAACCGACAATCTATAAGTGTTTGAGACATGCTACTTCATACATACATGGACACTAGATACATACTATAAAAGAGCAACAGTCATAGTTTCTCTCTCATTCAAACAGTCCTCTTGCTCTTGCATATCTCGAAGACACATGGTTCTGCACTTACAATCCTACAACTTCTATGTATATATACAAACCCACCACCACGACCACCGTCACCGTCAAAAAATGCTACACGAATATCAAAAAAGTTGAAAACACTAAAACTGCCGACAGACACTAAATTCCAGAAAAAATAATGACTTATACGTTCATCGCATATGTGTACAAATGTACGTTTTTACGGCTACATGTGCACCAGCATCAGCACAACACAACCGGAGCCAGACAAACGCAAAATAGCAATCAAGCCAAGCCAAGTCAGGGGAGTCTGGGAGCATAGCGTGAAAATAATAATATGCATTTTCAGCAGGTTTAAATTACATTTCTGCCATGTATGCATATCAAGCGAATTTCATGTTTCTTATTTCTCACTCCTCACTGATTTACGTTTATGCCGTGGATTCTCCTTCCCTTTCCTCCTGAATAACTAATTCGTCGACATGGAAAACGCTTTTGATTTATGTGCTGGGGTACCACACGTACTTTGATGTTGTTTCTCTCCTGCTCTCCTCTGCATATATCCATGCATGTATCCACACATGATCATTTTACCTCACTTCCCAGAATAAAAACGAGGGGAGGGATTTTTCCGATACATTCCACCTCTGTTTTACTAAATGCTAATCTATGCTTCATTTAAGTTCACCAAACGGTCACGATACCATTTTTTCCACATATGTACGCGCTCTGCATTCAATTGCACGTATTATTTGTACCTACATAGCTGTTAGAAAGGTGATGGTGGCATTGAGAGATGAAAGTTTTTAATGCCACTATAACCAGTCAAATAATTTCCCATCGCCTTCCATATTTATTGCCCTTATTATGGATGATTGATATGAAACTATTTTTACTTTTTCCCGAGATAAAGCCAAAGTCGTTTGAATTCTGAGGTATAGGTATAGGTACAGCATAGCGCCACGCCACTCACACCGTTATTGTGGTTTCAGTCATAGTCGTGTATACGTAAATAGTGAAAGGATTATATTTTGGTCGTTTTTGCACTTTTATAATAAAGATTAAGTAAAGTAAAACAAACAGTGTTTATAGCGATATCCATTATGATTACATATTTGACTATGTAAATCATAAAAAATAGGAGTACAAGGAGAAACAAGAATAGGCATGTGTAGGGAACGAAGGGAAATAATTCAGAAGCATATAATACATATATACTATAGTGGTCAAAAAGAAGGCTTGGGTGTTTGAAAGTGAAAATGTGAATTTGATTAAAGAAGAACATGAAGGATCATCCATCAAGAGTCTTGAAAACGATGATAAGCAAAGGTGGAACTACTTGTAATGTATTTCTCAACCCTTCAATTCAATCATTCATTACTGTTTACAATCACAAACTACGTGTTCAACCTGTAGTGGGTATTAAGCAAATGTACCAACCTGAACCTACATATAATTAGACATGTGCAACTCCTACAGTATAGTCGATTGAGTATCTACTCAAGCGTTCTACATCCAAATCAAAAGTTTTCTCACATGTTACTCTCCACTCTCGAAAGCATCGTGATGAGATCGAGATGTGTCAGTTGCTATGCGCGTATGTATACTCATTGTATCAACTAAAAGCTGGACCGAACAGCTCGGAGTATAGACGTCGAATGAAGTCCAAGTTGAATTTGAAGTCAAAGTCGAACACCCACATCTTTGAGTCTACACGTCTTTTATCTCAAGACAGTCACTCTATTCGCACTTGAAATTCCCTTATATGTACAATGTAAACGCTCGACATATTGTATAGACACTATAAGACGATAAGAGCCATGTTCATTTTCACTAATGATTGAACTTGCATCGCACTTTGGATTATTTAGCATTCCAATCCAATCCATGTGCTCGCAATGTGAGCATTTCAATCGAACACATTTAAATTCAATGAGCATCATAAACTCCTAAAAGCTATTTGCTCGCTCTCGCTCTTGTACCTCGAACAATTGCGTCGCTATCCCTCCACACAAGTTTTACCTGTCTGCACACACGTACGTAATTGTAATTTCCTTTGGTATTATTGCAAGCCTCCAATCCACTACAAAAATCCTTGTCGTCACCACACTGTTGACTGTGCCGACTTTTTTATTTTCATTTCAACGGTCCGCCACCGCTGCCCTTTTGTCTTTATAAGGACGTGTCTTATTCAGACATTACCATCATGTACTCCAATCCAATGCTCGGCTCAAGGCACTTTAATTGTATTATCTATATTGCACGCTCCATCCATCCATAGGTAAGCATGAGAGTAATTTGTAGATAATGTCACCACTTCCAATTAGAGAGAAAACACAGAGGTAAACTCATTCACTCACTCAGTCCATGTTTCAAAATCAAAGTTTAGATTAGCAAGCAAATATGTGTGTGCCCAAACGCAAGTGAACCTTAACCGAGCAGTAATTCAGACAGACAACAGAATACAATAGAATACAAACATTACGATATAAATTAGCATTAAAAATTAGAACAGAAATTAGAAAGAAAACTTCCTTAATCAAATGTGTATCGCATTACATATATTAGGTACTCGACAAATGCAATGCATGAGGTCATATGCAGATATAGGCATTTGGAATCGGAATCTAATTGTTGGATTACACTATACATATCTTTGCAGTTAATAATGAGAGAAACCCGAGAGTACAATGAGGATGGGAAAACTGCCTATTAGATTAGAAACGTTTGAGGTTTAATTAGGAATTGAATTCGAAATTTGAAATAGGAGACATTGTTAGAACTGGAGACACACACACACTTAGAATCAAACAAAATTAGACTGTCACGAATATCCACCGTGTTTGGAATCAAATTCCCTATTCAAGCATATCCAAGACAAATACTATCGAAATCCCAATGCACGCATCTTTGAGGGGAGAATAGAGCCCAACGTAATTTACGACTTGTTTCTAAACGATGAAATTGTGAGAAATATGGAGACAGGTGGAGTTCTCGTAGGAATTGCGAAGACCATAGGACCAAGTTCAATGTCTTCGTCTCATTTGGGCCACCTTTGTTTTTCCTCCCTTTGTTGAATGGTGGAAGACAGACGAAGACGTGTGAACGAGGAGCACTCTCCAAGCCCGACCAAGGTACTTAATATGAGCTAGTATCAAATCATATATCACCACATGAACTAAATCAAATGAGTCTTCTTGATAAGTTTGCCTGCTGTGTACAAAAGAAATGTCATTTATCATCACTTGACTGTTTAGCTCGAGTAAAAAGTTTTGCAAAAACTTTTCGTGTACGTTTATACTCCTCTTAGACTTGCAACCTCAAGGCTCTATACCTGCATTGTATAGAGAGGTGCGTGTATTATATATGTAAACCATGGTGGATATAGATACAAGAATTTACGAATATCGGTTCAGACTGTTCTCTTATTAGACTCCCACATTTCTTCCTAGCAGTGCGTTAATTTCCTTAAGAAATACAAATATGGCTGTATAAACCTACAGATGTTGTCGTTGTCGTTGCTCTTCTCGTTGTCAGCACGTATCACTAATATGTATATAATTATACATGAGTAGTTATTAGTCGGGCATTCCGGTGTAATGGCGTTTATATAATTATATATGTAGCAAAAAGTTAAGCAGTTTAACTTGTTATAGATCATAGAGATAGAATTTCTATGGCTGCATTCCGAGTCCAACTTAAACCCAACAGGGAAACTTGCATGGTAACGAGAATATAATTTGAGTCCATTGTATTTGCTTTATTGTACGGGCAATTATGACTCTCTTCTTCTGATTATCATCCCATACTTTTGCTAACGATAAGCCATTCAGGGAACTTACAAGACATTTTATTGCTGGCGTCATCTTCCATTCATCGATCATAATTGTGTTGCAATAAAATAAGGCATTCGTAATCTTGTATTATTCTTTTTCCTATTCCAATTCCTTTAGTCGTTTACATGTATTTGGTAGACACCTTCCAACATTTCGTCATGTTGAGACAAATTTCTGTGTCATGTCTGTCTCGGCTCATCCCAAGAAAGAAAAAGAAAAAACAACAGCTATTTCCTGTTAATAGCAATTTCGGGCTATCTACAGTAACAGCCTAAATGGTTTGATACGTTTTTCCAACTTTCAACACTGGGATAATGGCAGAAATAAAATAGTATTTGAACAAGATATGAGATGCAATGAACAATGGGATAGTAAACGGAAAAGAGTGAAATCTTATTAAAGCAGAATTTATTCTCTAGTTGTATTTTTACACTCGTAATTCGTTCTAGCATATCTGCCCAAATCTAAAGATGGCTTCTGTGTATCCTGTCTGTGTTGAAGTTGGAAAGTACAGTAATACTTGGATATCTAAGGAGGATCAAACATACAAAGGACATTTAGATGGACAGGCCACTGCACTACACACATGCCGCATCACATCACATCACTGCTTTGCTTTGCTTTGCTTTACCTTGCTACCATTTGGTTTTCTACAGTTTTTGAGGGAAATGGAGCGCGAGATTGTCATC
>JAAXYX010002997.1:0-15627 GCA_036851915.1 Ptenothrix huangshanensis | reverse complement strand
ATGGCATCGGTTACAAATTGTACAATTGTAGGCATTTACAAGCCACCGGGTTTCCCCTTAATTTATTATATAATATTTAATTACTATTAGGGAGTTCATGTAATATTTAATTTTCAGGTAATTAACCTTTAAAGGAAGAAGTTCTCAATTATTGTGAGGAATTAAAAATATTCGTATAAAATTCTCATAAGGCACTAGGTTACTTTTTATTATATAGGTAATAGTCGTAGAGTAAAAAATGGTGTTTACATACAGAATTTTACAAGTGTTTTGTGCAATCTTTGGTGAACTAAAAAACTGCTATTGCTCCGTGTGTACCAGACGTATCCATAGTGATTAGTGATTACGAATATCGGTCAATCGGTCAGTTTGTGTGTCTGTGTGACACTAATACTAATTCATGAGCGTTACTGTAAAGTAAAGCGCTTGTTATTATGATTTTTACGCAAGCGGAAGCGGAAGCAACGTCGGTAATAAGAAATATGTTTAGGTGAGGGCAGGAGTGATGTAACTTTTCAAACAATCCAGTTTTAAAAATTCATAAAAAATCAAAAGCGCACAGGAAAATTGAAAAATCCTCTACTAGCAAAAAAGGCGAAAAGGTTCTGTGGTCTTTGTTCCTTGTGCCAAAATATTTTGAAAAAAAGAAGCTCGAAAACTCTAATTTTATGATGGGAGTTATTTAGCATGTCAATAATAGATAGAAAAGCAGTCTTCTCGTCGATATTTTTTAAATCAAACATCTGAAATCACTAAACTAGTGCTAAAATGTAGAAGTAAAGCATGTCATAATGTCAATGTCAATAGTCACTGGGTTCAGATGGTTAAGGTTAAGATAAAGGCTTCCGATGAATAAATAATCGTTTGAAATGCACCTGCTTTTAAAATTCACACTTGATTGCACTTGAAGTGCTGAGATATAGGATCCCCTGTATTATCTCGAAATTATCTCAAAGTGTTACATTTAAAATCTTGCTATATTTTTTTAGGTGAGAACTATGAGAGAATAAGTGAGATTCATCGGGTGCATAGTGTATGTACCGGCAGGAACATAGAATGTTATTTTTAACACCACAGATCGCGTCGATTTGAATAATGATTGCGATTTAATCTAAATTGCAATTATTTCCTAAATCAAGCATTATTCGATCTAACAGAACTTGAAAATTGCGATTATATTTACAATTTATAGCTACAGTTGTGTAACAGTGACATAATAGAGTTTTACTCTATGATCAGGATCAAAGCAGAAGTTTAGTCAATTTTATAACAGGTGGCCTTTGGAATGGGTAGTAGGTCAGAATTTTAATTTTTAGTGAAAAAATTGAAACCATTGCATTATCACCCACTAAGGGAGCCGTAATAAATGATGCACGGTGAAAAGGGGTGGAGGTGATAGTTTGGCGTGACAGCCAGACTTTTTTAGCACTAGGAGACCTCAAAAACAACGGTGGGTGAGGTCCAAAAATCGGCATTTCCTGCACGACCGTTCTCTAATGATTTTTCAAAATTATTCCTTAATTATGAAAAACATATGTATGGTAATTAAAGTGATATCGCTGCAATTCACTAGCTCCACTATTTGTATAAAGTAAAGCGTTAATTACATAAATGAAGCGAAGCCCATGGAGACCCCATCGTAACGCTTCCTGAAAAATTTCAAAATTACTTAACTACCCCAATCAATAAATTAAATGAATTTCAAAATTCCCAATTTCGAATTTTAATTCCCAGGCATAAAAAGAAATTCCCTCCCTCCTCATTTTCCCAAAATGTCGGAATTTCGTCTAAAAATAAACGAATAAATTCCTACAGTTCCTAAAGAAATTTCTAATATTACCAAAATTCCTAAGTGAAATCCCAAACCCAAAAACAGCGGCTAAATTCGCAATTTTTCGAAATGAATCATCACTATTGTTTATAACTTGTCAACGGGCCAGTATAGTACACAAGAATACAACGCCTATATTACTATGTGTAGGTTCTTGAATAAATTATGAATAATTTAATCCGAATATTAGTTTGGTCTCTACATTTATGTCAATTCCAACCGAAAATTCTCTCAAAATAAATTCCCGGTATGTTGGGAAATTTCCCAATTTTTTCTTGCCTTTCCCAAAATTCCCTCAAAGAAAAAATTCCTGTAATTTATCATTTATCCCATATTTTCACAATTTCCAGGGAAATTATTCTATGCATTGCTTCTAAATCCAAAAATACACAACTGAGCAGTTAAAGCGCCTCTTAAAAGTTTTGAATTCAATCCTACCCGAATAGATTTTGTCCCCTATTTCTCCTTGTGGGGAACTAATCAAGGTAAAAGTGGCTTCACTTTAAATCGAAATATTTTCGATATTACACATTCGGGGAAGTAATCAACACTAGAAATCGAGGGAATATTGTATGTATATATTACACCGTGTTTGTGTTGTTGGTTGGGCTGACTTTGGCTTTGGTTTTGGCCTAGGTTGGCTTAGGCAGGCTTTGACTTTGGATGAAAGCATATATGGAAACCGAAGAGAGGAAATGACAGAAAGTGCCAACATTGTAGAGATAGACACAGGTACGGGAGCAGCGGATACTTGTGCAGTGTTGTGAAGTGGATTGGGTTCTGATTCTGGCTGGATTGTGCCACATTACATGGAGGCACGTGCATAAATCACATGAGATTAAAGTGGCACCCCTTGTCAGGATCCCATGACTCACAGCACAGCTGTGCTGTTGTGTTCGCATTCAATGGTTTATTGCGTTAAAATAAACTACATTTCAGATCAGAGTCAGAAAGGTTTTTTGAAACCCAAGAATAATGTGTGTAATTTGTTCCAGGTTCCCAGAGCATAGTGGAAGTTAGTGTTGGGCTATGAGTATAGTGGGTTGGAGGGGTAGTATAGGCATAGGGTATAGAGGAGTATTATGCAGGGGTATGGAAGGGTAATGGAGACGGTGGTGGGCGGAGCGTGATGTGAGCTCAGCTGTAGAAAAAAAACATAGATAGAGCTTACCACTGGAATTAAAGTGTACCGTCTACATCATACATACACTACACACAGATACGGTTTTGGTTGACTTAATAGTGGAGTAGTGTGTAATGGTATGGTATTCGTCTAGTTTTTTCTTGTGTATTTTAGTATGAAAACCTATTGGATAGCCATTGACAAAATTCTCAGTCGAGTAGATATTTTGAACATTTAAAATTTTCTCAACCTCAGATTTCATTAAAACTTATTCTACTTAGGGTAACATTTCAATTGTTTCTGTCGTTTTGAAATCCAAAAACGACGTTGGCACCACACCACACCACCACCACCACTAGACTACCACATACGCATCTTACGTGTACTTATTTATTCCATTCCCCAAGACGTTTTTGGTTTTTCATGTGTGACAAACAAATCACCAGATATTTAGATTTTTTACACAAATACCAATAGAGTGTATTTAGTTACTAAATAAATACAAATACTTGAAGATCAACAGTCGACCATCTAACATCTACAACGACAACTGTACTGAGCAACCGAGTAAATACGTAGTCTTATAATCGTCTAATTGTAATTGCATTCTATTGGAATTTCTAATGTTGCTTTTGGTATAACTGTCCTCCTGTCTGTCTGTATGTCTGTCTGTTCAAAAGTTATTAGTCAGACGAGACTATTGTTGCTTGTGTGAATGAAACGTTAGATTTTTGAAAGACTCGGCTTCGAATTCGAATTCCGTTTCAGATAGAAGCTGCTGGTTGAGGTTCTGATTTTGGATTGCTGATTGTCGGGTTCTGGTGCTGGATGTTTCATTGTATTGTTGATCCTTATGATATACAGACAGACCAACTCCAACTACAACCCAAAAGTCAAAGACCAAGCCGACCAAGGCGAGACTTTGTGGACAGGATCCAGTCTAGTTGCTAGTAGACGTCAATAAGAAGAAGGAAGGCAGTGGACATTGAATTGAATTGAATCGAATTAGCTTGGCTTGGCTGGTACTTTGCTTGACTTTCGACTTGAAACTTGGTTGGATTGGAGACCGAATCGGAATAGGGATTTTGGTGACGAAGAAACTACGGAGGTGTTTCAATTGTAATAGGAGTATAATTAATATTGACTACTGTTGGACGGTGAACACAAGTTAGTTGGTAGTGATTCGTTGGTTATTAGTGAAAGGACAAAAGAAGACTCAGTAGGACACTGCTACTAGTACCAACTACTACTAATACTTATTTACTACAACTGCGATTACAATTTCAACTATACACTCAACTTGCAACCTTGTGAACATATATCTAAAACCCACTGACTGACTGGCTGGTCATCTACTTTGTTGTTTGTACAATCAGACTTTGTCGTGGAGCCGAGTCAAGGAGTAGAATAACTCTGATTACGTGATAGTTAGGTGATAACAAGTCGAAAATATATAATTGCACGTAATCGAGTATCTGTCATGGTGGTGTAGTTGTGGGTTGCAGTCAAATCATTTTCATGTAGAAGAATTACAAGTAATCATTTATTTGCGACGACTACACAGCACACATCAAAATTCAGAACAGAGAAAGGGTGAGTGGGAATTAGTTTGGATCTTTCTTTAATTCATTCTTGTCATTTATGTGTACCTGAGTTAAGAATGTCAAATATGTTTGATAGGAATTTAACATTGACCATTGACACATAAACAGCTTTGATTCATTGATGATCAATGGTTGGTTTATAATTTTACAAATTGTGGATTGGTGGGTTGCAGCAGGTGAAGTGTATTTATTATTGGGTAGTTATTCTGTCATTGGTTGTCATTGTTTATTGTTGATTGTGTTATGTTGTGCAGTTGTGCAACTTGAGTTTTCCATTTTACCGGTTACAATTGAGTTACCATTTGATTTTTGACTTTTGGTTTGTTCATCGTTGTAATGAATCACATGTATGTAGCTATAGTGGTTGGAATGCTGGAGAAATATTTTGATTACAGACATAGTTTTGTGGATTGTCAGTAGGATGTGAATTTTTGGTATTGGAAGATGGAATGTTGATATTTTTGATGTAGAGAAGATCAAAGCGGATGACGTCATTCACTTACCATATAATAAAGTGTTTGAAGACGAGTCGTGTGGCGATGTGAAGAGATACGGACTTAGTGTCAAATGTAAATAAGCGTGGTACTTTAGAACTTCAACAGGAATTATGAACTAGGAGATTTTGTGCAACAAGACCAGGGTGGAATACAGCTGACGCGACGATAATGAGCAAAGAACAACTTAATTAGAAATTTATCTTCCAGTGTATTAGCGTATTCCTAATAGCGGTGGCATCGGACCACTAGTTTTAGGCTTGTTGTACACTTCCATTAATATTGACCAAACAAATGTTTACAATTCAGATTGAAAAGTAATGACCGTATTAACTATTTATATAATCCACCATCCACCTACTTTTGCTTGGATTGTCGGATTCGTCACCTGTGCAATCGTTTTTAATTTGTTTCTACAATAATCCCAGCAATTAAAACTTTGCAGTCGCATGATTGTGTTCACAGTTAGATTAAAATGGTCAGCCCGTAAGATAATTAATCTGAAATTTACTATGAGTATTGACTTTGTTTTAAAATAAGTAGTGTAGGGCAGGGTACGCTTGTAAATGATAGTGATACAATTCATTGGGTCAGTTTTTGTCGAGCCAGCTTTCGTTTTTTATTAGATGTTTTACCTATTTCAAAAGTGGCACCCGTTTCTTTGGAAATTAGACTTTTAAATAAAAGCAGCTAAAATCTTGCAACAGTCAGTACCATTAAAATTAATTAGTGTACCGCAATAAATTCCCACATACACTTCGCATCCTTTCTCCTATAAATTATGGCTATTTATAACTTTTGAGTTGTAGAAACAAGATTGGTCCAGGCTTTAGACTTGCCGGTTACAAAAGCAGCCAATGCTTTTCTTCAGTGTTTCAAGCAGCAAGAATGTAAAATTAGAAGTTCGAATTAAGTGATTTTGAATTTGGAAAAGTTGTTGCGTCGTTGTTAAAAGATGAAAGAGAAGGCACTCAATAGTTGGTACGAAGTATCGAGTCAAGTGGTTGGAAACACACTTAAAAATTGTCCTGCCGTTGATGGACCTTCATTACTGCCTGAGAAATTACTCAAGAAAATATATAAGTGCTGTAAGGAAGAAATAAGAAATTGTAATACTTCCATACAAAACCAGACAGGTTTACAGCTGGATTCTAGCGTTAACTACTATCTCGTGGTGCTCTGTGGTTAAATAAAATTAGCAGTTCAGACGAAACGGGTACCATTATTAAATAGACCCGCATGAAAGCTGACCCGACGAATAGCTACGCAACTTCATTCAGTGTTCTTCACAGTTATCCAACTTGATAGAAATTGCAGATGTCATTCATCTCATTTTCTTGTTTAATCCTGGAGTATTTTCTTGAATTCAATGTGATCTGTTACATTGCATTATTAAATGCAATCAAATGAAGGATTTAAAAAGTGTTACCGACTGTGTGGCTAATATCGACTTATATGTGAATGAAATAATTTTGAAACACAAAACACAATCGAATACGTGAGGATCCTGCAAGGGACTAAATATGCAGGATGATCATAAAAATATGTTTATTGTGGTACCCTAATCTTTGCTTAAGAGATTCTTAAGCTAATTGCTGTCATGGGTTACGTGGTAGTTAATTGGGCTGTATGAACTTAATTGTAGTGGAAAGATGAGATTAATTTAAATTTCTTGTTTTATTTTTCTTGCAGATTTGAATTTTCAACGGAACATTTTGGATTTTAGATCTCTGAATTCTCCCACCAAATCAAATGCGACGCGTTATTATTTCTGGATTAATATAGCTTAAGTAGGATAATAATTGGACTGGATCCTGTAAATTGGGAATTTACTGGATCTAGTACGTATCCGGGACCGGATACCTTAAATATCTGTACGTGCACTACTTTTGCGTTAGCATTGGTGGATAATTTGCTCAGCTTACATCATGATGAGTTCAAAAACGGGAATGCCTAAGAAGGAAGGCAAAATGAGGATTCGGGCCTTTCCGGTACGTTCAGCGTTGTTGTTTCCTCCCGTTACTCATTGTATACATACATTGCTTGTATATTTAATTTTTGTATAGCATTGAATAAGAAGTATATATTTGATGGTCTTATTGTCCTGCTGAACTCAACTGAAGTATTCAGTTAGTTACAGTTAGATAATATTGTAATGACTGCAGACTGCATTCAAGTCAAATGACTGCAGACGGCGGTTTAGTTTAACATACAAAACACAAATATGTTTTGTACTTGTATAAAGGAATCTATATTTTATTTACGCTTGTATTTGTTCAGATGACTATGGACGAGAAGTACGTGGAGAGCATATGGTCATTGCTTAAAAGTGCTATACAAGAAATTCAAAAGAAGAACAATTCTGGATTAAGTTTTGAGGAATTATACCGAAATGCTTACACAATGGTGTTGCACAAACACGGGGAACGGTTATATACCGGACTTAAGGAAGTTGTTACTCAGCATTTGGAATCAAAGGTCTGTAGAGCTATAATTTCATTTCATATTTGTTTATTTGTGTTTGTTATAGTGCCTCAACTTCTCGTACTGGTGTATGATAATACGTGGAAATATACGTTATATTTTTAGGTCCGGGAAGAAGTACTCCGTTCTTTACATAACAATTTTTTGCAAATTTTGAACCAAGCATGGAATGACCACCAAACATCCATGGTTATGATTCGTGATATTCTCATGTATATGGATAGAGTGTATGTCCAACAAAATAACGTTGACAACGTGTATAACTTGGGTCTCATAATTTTCCGAGATCAGGTGAGATAACTCGCATGCAATAAAAAGGTTATCAGTATGTACCTAACATTTGATAGGAATCACTAATTAGACGAATTGTAATTGTTTAAGGTTGTACGATATGGCGGGATTAGGGATCACCTAAGAGATACCCTTCTAGACATGGTAATGCGGGAAAGACGTGGCGAGGTTGTTGACCGTCTAGCCATTAAGAACGCTTGCCAAATGTTGATGATTCTAGGCATTGAAGATAGATCTGTTTATGAAGAAGATTTCGAACGACCTTTCCTTCATCAATCAGCCGAATTTTATAAGGTCTTACTTTTGTCTGATCCTTCTTTGTTTTATGCTTATATGAACTCGTAATCAAGGTGTATATTATTTAATGTTGGCGTTGTAAATGTATTTTAAATTTTGTGTATAGTTAATTTTTAATTTTTTGTTTTAAATATTTCAGTTGGAGAGTCAGAAGTTTCTCGCGGAAAATAGTGCATCCGTCTATATCAAAAAGGTAGAAACTCGGATCAATGAAGAGGCGGAAAGAGCCAAACATTACTTAGATGAATCGACAGAATCGCGGATAGTTGAGGTTGTTGAGGAAGAGCTGATAAAAAAGCATATGCGTACCATCGTGGAAATGGAAAACTCTGGAGTTGTTCATATGCTCAAATATCAAAAAACCGAGGATTTAGCGTGTATGTACAAGCTCTTCAGTCGCGTTCAAGAAGGTCTTATAAACAGTCGCTGATTGTATTAGCCGTTATCTTCGTGAGCAAGGAAAAGCTTTAGTTCGTGAGGATGAAGGAGCTAATGCTATAACCTTTGTGCAGGTTGGGAAACTCAAATCAATTCATAATTAATGTCAAGTAGCTCTGGGAGTTATTTGAACATGTAAAAACCTCATTGAATGAGGTATGCGTAATAATGATCTAATTAAAAATGTTTGTTGTTTTCTTTAGAATTTACTGGACCTCAAGGACCGCTTCGATCATTTCTTGATCAATTCATTTAGTAACGACAAGATCTTCAAACAAATGATAGCTTCAGATTTTGAATATTTTCTTAATTTAAATCAAAAGTCTCCCGAATATCTTTCCCTCTTCATTGATGACAAATTAAAGAAAGGAGTGAAAGGAGTAAGATGATCTATCGAATTATTGGCGCTTTCAACATTTCATTGCTTTCAGTCATGTCGTGTGCTCAGTTATTTTTTATCTTCAAGATACTAATATGTGGTTTTGATATGCAGATGTCTGAACAAGAAATCGAGACTGTTCTTGACAAGACCATGGTCCTTTTCCGCTTCCTGTTGGAAAAGGATGTATTTGAGCGATACTATAAGCAGCATCTGGCAAAACGGTTGCTCTTGAACAAATCAGTTTCGGATGACAGCGAGAAGAACATGATTTCAAAACTTAAGGTTAGTTTTCGTTGTTACGTATTTTGAAGTTACCGAAAAATAGCTACGATATGTATGTATACATGATTTGAATTTCTCAGCGAAGATTTCGTAATTTCACACGTAGTTGCGGTTGCGTACTTGAGTGTAATAAAAATTAAATTACTGGAACTAAAGTGTGGTTGTTGATAATAAATTTTAAACTTTTGCCAGTAATCGCATTGGTAATGTTGCTTGCAATAGTATTTGACTTGTACCTACATTGAATACGAGCAGAATTTAGTAGAAACCGGTGTTGTTAAAAAATAATTTACGATTGCAATGGTGCTTTATTACAGACTGAATGCGGCTGTCAGTTTACGACGAAGTTAGAAGGAATGTTCAAAGATATGACAGTTTCTAACACCATCATGGAAGAATTTAAGGAGCATGTGACAGGAACAGGAGTCAGTCTTCATGGTGTTGATTTAAGTGTTCGTGTTCTTACAACTGGCTTCTGGCCAACTCAGCACACATCCTCGAAATGTACTATACCTAGTTCCCCACGGAACGCATTTGAGGCTTTCAAGCGGTAACATTTTTCTCATTTCATCAAATAAATGTTTGCCTAGTTGTCTGCGTAGTTTGGAACCGTTTTTAGTTACATTTGGAACAAACGAGAATTTAAAATTGTGATAGTATAAAGACTTTAAGGGGATACTTAAATGGACTTAAATGGGATTTTTTACAGGTTCTACCTAGCCAAACATAGTGGTCGTCAGTTAACTCTGAATCCTCAGTTAGGGTCGGCTGACTTGAACGCAGTTTTCTACGGGCCACGTCGCGAGGAAGGGGAAGGACGTGATGGCGCTAGTTCCTCAACCACCTCTGTCGCTGTTGTTCCCTCGAACCAGAAAATCGGTCCTCGAAAGCATATTATTCAAGTCTCAACATACCAAATGTGCATTTTGGTGTTATTCAATAATAGAGATCGACTGAATTACGAAGAGATTCAGAGCGAAACCGATATTCCTGAGAAGGATTTAATTCGTGCCTTACAAAGTTTGGCTATGGGTAAAGCATCTCAGCGAATTCTCATAAAACATCCGAAGACAAAAGACATTGAGCCGTCGCATGTCTTCTTTGTCAATGACTCATTCACATCCAAGTTACACAGGTAAGTTGGAAGCCCAGCCAAGTTCTACAAAAGTTTTCATTCTATTGTGTTTTTGTCTGGAATAAATCTATAATTTTGCTCTTCATGCTATTCCAGAGTCAAAATTCAAACAGTGGCAGCGAAAGGGGAATCTGAGCCGGAGAGGAAGGAGACTCGTAGTAAGGTTGATGAAGACCGTAAGCATGAGATTGAAGCAGCAATCGTTAGAATAATGAAGGCTAGGAAGAAGCTTCCTGTGAGTATATGCATAATTATATCATGATTATGTATTGGAACAAATTTAATGAGCTAAGGAAAATTTCGTGTGTAACCTAAAAGGGTTATTATGCCAACGATCATTTATATCTTGACCTTTTCAACAATTTCAGCATTCAAGTCTTGTAGCAGAAGTGACGGAACAACTCAAGAGTCGATTCCTTCCTCACCCAGTTGTTATTAAGAAACGTATTGAAGGACTCATTGAACGAGAATATCTTGCTCGGACAAATGAAGACCGGTACGTTAATTTTGATCAGTTGATGAGCAAACACAAGTATAATGGTAAATCCAGGCGAGATATTGATCAGATTTTTTTGGAGTTAACGGATTTTTCTCAAACAAACATATCAGATGCTTTGATTCCCCTCTCGACCTATTGGGACCATACTCTCGTAGTATTGAAAAGACGGATCTATACTTAGTTATTACTGTAGTTAGTAGATGTCTATTAGTAGGACTACACTGAATACGTAATTGCGTGATAATTATGACATAATTCCATGATAATTGGTCCTCAGTGTCTCGTCTCAATATTCGCCTGTAGTTATATCAAAAACTAGCAAAAGGTTGTGACTTACACACAGTGAATTGTTTCAACAACATTGTATTTCTGCTCATTCTGCTGTATTACCTTCGCTTATAAAACAATATTTTGCTTTCCCATTTCTACCATAAGGATAGTAATGATTACAATGTTGTTTTTGATTTAATTTACAGGAAAGTCTACACATATGTAGCTTAAAGAACCGGACCGTCTTCGTCAGCAATAGAAGCGAAATGATCCAAATCGATTATTGAAGCTAAAACACTCATCCGATTTTCCGTGTATCCCTTAAATTTGTTAGTTATGGCGCTGAGCAAAATTTATCGGAAATAAATTTTCTTCATTTTCTCCCGGTTCTCTACTGACGAAATTCCAGGTATCAGTGTAGATTTAGGTTTTTTGTAATAAAGCTAAACTTAAATTATATTGAGATTGACTTATTTTTTTGAGCTAAACATTCTTGTGCTGGCTTAAAAACCTCTTCATCGAAAGGTGATAGTGGATTTGAGGCAAGAATACTTGACAGGTTGACTTGTATTCCTCGAAAGATTGCATACATCATACTGAGGGGAATGAATCCAGAGGAATTACAAAGGCATAATTTATTAGTCTGTGCTTCTATGTTTTGTGGTTAAAACTCTACTCATTTCGTATTTCTTTTATGTCACTTCATTTTATTATTTTGCACAACTTGTGAAAATCTGAAACCGTCTGTTCTGTAGAACGAGTTAGATTTGAAATGTAAATTTAAGCACATTCGTCAAGTTCTAAATCACTCGTTGTTGTACTGCTTCCTCCCACTTTATGCTCATCTGTAATCTGTCATTTTCCCTTATATTTACATATTTTAATTTTGTCTTAATTTTGCAATAAAAGTTGTGCTCAAATTAATCCAAACTTGATTTGTTTTCTCTATGGTTTCTTAAGGATATTAACATTTATTCTGCTCCCGTGGTCTTTAAAAAGTAGAGCCTGAACTGGGATGTTGAGATACCTAATTTGTAACTATTAATTACGCATACCATCTTATGCTCAGTGCTTTCCATTACGCAGAAATGAGTAAGAGTAAATCTAAATATTGAGGGATTGTCAATTGCCCTAGAACTGCAGTGCAATAATCAAAATCAATTTAAGAGAGAAGGATGCCCCGAACCTTGAACTTCGGTGCGGATGATAAATTTTGCTTCTGGCTAACTAGACATTTGGATAACGGCATTGTAATTATATAATTATAATAATATATTTAAAGTTGGAAAGAAAGGTTTTTGTAGAAAGCGTAAACAGAGAGAGAGTTGTAAATACAGCTCGGAGTTACAAAATAATGGTTTTTTTTGTTGAAAAGCTGGAAAGTGAAAAATTATTTGGAACTCCCAGCGGAAGATTGTGATACTAGTTATAGTAGCGAATTATAAAATATAAAACAATTTGTCAATTTTCGGAGTAATCATAATTAATACAACTGTTAGCTCACAGCGATTTAAATTTATACAATCTTATTTTCGTCACATACTATGTTTTTAAATAGAATAACCTCAATATTTGTCTCATGTACTCCAAAAGCATGAGTTTCGGCATACAAGCTCCGTACATTACAGTAAAATAAAATTATCGTCTTGTTTTTGATTAGGTAATAAATAAATAAATAAATAATAATAATAAATAATTAGGTAATTATAACTACATAGACTTAATCAGTTTGGCTGCGTCCGTTAAGTTTCGTTCAGTCAACATGATGATCCATAACACTAAGCTTTAGGGAGAAAAAGAAGGTGAAAAAAACTGCGAAAAAAACTCCGATTAGTCGTGCATCCATGCGTTAACTGAGAATAATAGTAATATAGTATTATTATTATTATTATTATTATTGATTATCCATACTACATTATAAATTTATATAGCCATATAATTATTAAATCGTTTTAATATCTGCCATGTTTGAATGTTTAGCTTTTGGAATAAAAAGAGATACAATCGTTTCATTACTAGAGTCCCAAGTAATGACTTACATACATACCTAGTTAAGTAATTTGCCTGTCTATACGGATTTTGTATAAATTATTTAATTAGGTATACACTAACTAACGACTAGATGTAATTTTGTAGCTTAAAGAATTATTGTATTTGATGGAATTTCATCCTACTCTCGTATAATTATACTGAATTACTTATTAATATGCCCTTCAAGTTTTGTGTAATGTTGCATGATCGAGAGCGTTACATACCATACATATAATTACAGGAGTAATAAATTAATTATTCTCTTGTGGGCTTAAGCTTGTGCTGTGAAGGCAGTGTGTTGTAAGATAGATGTTATAATGTATTAATAATAAATTATTTTCTAATTTATTTAAAGCTAATTGGAATACGTATGATTGTATACGCACTTAAATGTAATCGGTTTCAAGTGTGTCGCTTAAAGTAAATAAAGTAGGTGTGTGTGAGTATTTCATATTTGATTTGCATTCAAGATATCATTTGTATCAAGTTGAATCTACAAGTTCCTTCCATTCTTTCTCTGAACCGTCTCTACTTCTACTCCAACTACCACTACCACTACCACTACCATTTCTACTACTTCTGCCACCACTACATACTACATACTACTCCGACCTCCACAACTCGTTCGTTTCCCTACAACGCAACGATCCTAGATGGATAGATAGATAGTTAGGTATAGTCTGATTAATTGAATCCTCTACGATCACTTGCACCAAGTGACGTGTTAATATCTGCTTGAATTAATCCTCATCTCTCATCGCTTTTCATGGAGGAGTTGAGGAAGAAGTTGAACAGTTCACCAGTGAAAACAAGTTGATCCGACTGCAAGTTGTTAGCTATAAAATTACTACATATTTCTAATAAGTTGTGCTTAAGTTTTAAACTGGAAATAGTGAGTTCTGGATTTATTTGCTTTTCCTGTCCAGTCCACTTCACTTCACTGACTGATTGTTATTGAAGGATTTTAATACAAATACTACCACTACCACCACTACCATACCAAGGGCTATCTCTTACAATTACAAAGTTCTTTGCCACCAAAGGTTCTCATCTATGTATTCTATTCCATTCTGTATTCTGTTCCATCTTCCATCCTGAGAGGCGCTGTCCCTATCAATAATTTTTTTGGTTGATGGAGCTAATAGGAAGTGTGGCAGTGTGAGAGTGATGTTCGTGGGGAAAATTAGTAGATATTATAATTTAGATAATTTGATAATGCGTAATTCATGGAGGTGCACTAGGTAGGGAGGTAGGGGTCTAGGTATGGATATGATAAATATGTATGATGCAACGACGAGGGCGACGACGATGACGATGACTACGAAGAGATAATACCTATGTACATATACCGGTACATGCACAATGCACAATGCACAGAGAGTGAGAGCGGGTTGTGAGAGAGAATTGAATGCAAAGTGAATGTGCTCATGTAATGAAATAATAATAACGTTAACATCTTCATCTCTGTCGACTGTAATCACATGTCAAATCAAGAGTCGTGAATTGTGAGAATTCTGAAATTCGGCTGTATAGGTTTTTGGGATGGTTGTGTTGTATTTGTATAAGTGAATCGTATCGTGGTGTTCGGAAGGCAGAAGGGCGTTTGCTTTTGTCTGTCCCACTTGAAATGCTTCCAACTTTCCCCCCATAGTCCTCCTGTTCGTGTACAAAGTTATGAAGAGGACGCAAAAATTACATTTTGGGTGTGTTATTCCGAATTAATAATACGCCATTTAATGAATTTAACATTAAATGCAGACACCACTCTCATTCATGTATGTTCCTATCCCGAGTCCTAGTCTCTAGTCGTTTTTCAGCGTGTCGTTTCTGCTAATTATTTCATCTCTATTTTTATGCCATCAGTATCAGTGTATGTAGTGAGCACCGGCTCAACTCAAGCTTCTGGCTTCTGGCTTGACATGACTTGCCTGCCTTGCCTTTACTTCCTTTGGCTGGCGGGACTGATGTGTCTCAGTTGAATGTGTAAAATATGTAAATACACCTCACACGCTCTCACTTCTCTTTTATTTTGGCAAGGTAATATCGAGTCTCCCATCGTATGTCGTATCCTCATCATCACCTCTCTCTGTCTCTCTATTTTCCATTTCTCATGACTTATGTCTCTGACGATTGTGACAGAGATAATATATCTAGACAAGTAAGTAGTCCTGGCTCTAACTCTAGTTCTATGTAGCTTCGATTGCCCTCCTAGAAGTCTGGCCTGGTCTGGCATGGCATGGCATTATGGCATGGCACCCCACGCCTTGCTTTCTCATTACCATAACGCGTAGGTACCTACATAATTACCTCATACTCCCGTGTTGATGGATCTGTCTATACGCTCCTCAACTTGCAGTTACAGCGCTAACACTTTCATTCATCATACAATTCCATCCAATCCAATCCTCCTCCAAGTCAATGTAATTTCACCATTTTGCCATTTACTATTTTCCCACCACTATTTCA
>JAAXYX010002996.1:0-15636 GCA_036851915.1 Ptenothrix huangshanensis | reverse complement strand
AAAACTTCAAATTATTCAATTTTAAATTTTTAAATGCATCTTATCTCGGGTAGGAAAATTATTAAAAATTGCTCGTTTTCGCATAAATTTAAAAAAAACTGATTCGTTTTCGTGCCAATTTAAAAAGCCACGTCGTTCTCGTAAAAAATTAAAAAATTGCTTCGTTTTCGAGTAAATTTAAAAAAAAAACGGCGTCCTTTTCGCACAAATTTTAAAAATCTGCTTCGTGTTTTTGTAAATTTTAAAAAAACTGCTTCGTTTTTTGGTAAATTTAAAAAAACTGCTTCCTTTTTTTTGTAAACTTAAAAAACTTGCTTCATTTTTTTGTAAGCTTAAAAAAAACTGCTTCGTTTTCTTGTAAATTTAAAAAAAACTGCTTCCTTTTTTTTGTAAACTTAAAAAAACTGAGTGTTTTGTGTACATAAAAATGCCTCTTTATCGTGTAAACGTCTTTTTCGTGTATTTTTAAAAACCCTTTGTAAATCTATGCCTACATGGCCTAAGCTTAATGACGCTACTGCACTCTCTTTCTTATTCTCAACAGCTTGCATATTATCATCAAAACATATAAGCCAAAACTAGAGAATGGTAATACAGATGTTTTGAAATCAGCAGTTGCAGTTGGTCGCCATTAAGAATCTCCTCTTGTACAAATAGAGTGAGAAAAGCCCAGAGAAGAGGGAAAAAAAAGAAAAGTGTAAGATAATATTATGGTTCCTTTATGATTCCGTTCATGTGTCTTGTGAGTTGTCAACATATCATGAGTATCCATCTCTCCATCCCTTCCCATTCACAGCAACAGCCACAGCCACATCCTCATCCTCATCCACATCCATACAAGAGGACAGGGACAGGAGACATAGACATGTTCCATTCCAAGAGTCCAACTTTCAGTCTACAACATTACATTACATACATTTGGGAAATCATGAGCATGAGTCTATACAGCAACAGAAAATATTGCTCGGATCGACAGCGTGGATGTGGATGTGGATGTGGAGAAAACTTTTTTCCTTTCTCGTTCTACTTTTTCGTTTTATGTACTACGAGACGAGACGAGACGAGAGAATTGAAGAGAGAAGAGCAACTCAACTGCTTACGCAGCGTTTTCTTGGCGAACGGGTAATACAAGAGAGCAGGAAAAAGTAACAGCAACAGCAACAGCAACTGCAACTACAGCATTTAGCACACATACCTACTTACTCGAGTAGGTGCTGGGATCAGATCCTATCCTGTCTCCATACCAATACCAATGCAATGTATAGGTAGGTATAGTATAGTAATACTAATATGTAGTGAGGGATTGATTCAGAAAGGAGCGTATGGAAAAGGAAAAGGGAAAGATTCAGTGTACTGTGCTCAGATGAAGCAAGACCATAAGTGCATGTCGCACGGAAGAACAAGAACAACTGTTTTCTAATAAATTTATGGAGAAACAAGAAGGCGTGTGAGAATAGAATAGAATCCCAATGTGTCTCTTGAGATTCGATTGTTGAACGTCAAGTCAGTCAGGAGGAGAGAGGAAGACAAAGACCAAGACCAAGACTTTCCCACTCCGACCTCCTATAATGCATTTCCATTGCAATTCCACTTTTCTTTGGAAAGGACTACCTCGACCTCACTACTCCTTCCTATACAATTATCCATCTTCCTATAAGGCATTGGCAGTCAGTAGCGTCCGCAGAATTTTTTCGTGTAGCCCTGCCGAAAGAGTGTATTTTTTTTTAAAAAAAACTGGATCTTATTTAAGGGGAATTTTTAAAAGTGTCAAGTTTATTTTGTTGAATAAAGTTGTCTTTTTCTCTGCAAATCATGTACAGCAAATTTTTAAAAAAGCTGCATAGATCTTTTCCTTTTGTGATATTTTTCAAAAACGATCTCATTTAAAGCGAATTTTAAACAACCGCATCCCATCTAATGTAAAAAATTAAAAAAACTGGATCGAATTTTAAGTGAATTTAAAAAAACGAAGTCTCATCTAATGTAAATTTTCAAAAACAGGATCTTATTTAAAGCAAATTTTAAAAAATGGGTAGTATTTAAAGTAAATTTAAAAAAACTATATCTTATCTGATGTAAATTTTTAAAAAACAGGATCTTATTTAACGCGAATTAAGAATAATCTGCGTCTTATCTAGAGCAAATTTTTAAAAAATGCATCTTTTCCTTTTCTGGTGTTAATTTTTCAAAACCGATCTTATTTAAACTTAATTTTAAAAAACTGCATCTCATCTAATGTAAATTTAAAAAATGGCTATTACAGTTGTGTAGAAGTGACTTAATAAAATTTTTAAGTTTTTCTCTCTTCTTTGCAGAGGTAGTGTAAGTGTAGGTATTTTTAAAAATCCTTGGCCTGTGTTGGCCTAGGCCTACTAACGATAAGCATACACCTGCGGGCGCTACTTCTAGCAGTGGCTCCTCTTCTTTCTCTGATTCTACCAGCTCCTGAGGAAGATGCAGAAAAATGCGACTGGATCGGAATAAACTGGATGAGACAGTATCAAAGAAAAGTAGTATGTCAGCAGGTTATAAAAGATACACTGATAAGTTTTTCCTATATTTTTTTATGGGTTGGAATCCTCATTGTGCTTGTGCGTCCTTCCCAGTACGAATTCTCGGTGACAGATAAAAGAAATACAGAGAGAAGGTTGTGTTCTGTGCTTGTCAGTTATAGTATGGTAGAGGCAGGCTATGTATGTAGTATGTGCCCTGCATCCCTGCCTAGATTTGATTCCAAGACTGATCTGGACTCTGGAGAATACTCAAAATACTCCCAATATGACAAACAAAAACAAAACGAGACTGCCTTGTACTCTACATACTGTATTTACAAGGTAAAAGAAATTGAAAAATATCTACAAGTACCTACATACATACATACACCAAGGTTCTCACTCCTCAACTAAAAATAAAATAGCGTATAAAAGAGTCAGAGGAAAAGATAGAAATTCTATGGGACCGGGACCAAGACCAAGACCAGCACGCATAGATAACTTGCAGTATGTAGATCGTGACGTGGTTTGTGTGGCCTCCTGAAATGACATGACACTTGATTTATAGATATCATCTTTGCCCCAAGACAAAGACAAGACAATGACAACTCAACAACACAGCAACAGCGTCAAAATATCCACGCATGTATGTATGTATGTAATAGGGATGCAGAAAAAGTGGAAATTGCTGTATAAACTTAACTTAAGTAACTTCCTTCCCAACTTGACAGGACAGGACAGGACCAGAACCAGGACGAAGAACAAGAAATAAAACGAACCTCGTAGATTTTAGCATTTTTTTGAATTTGAAGCAGAGTAGAACAAGACCGAGATTATTTGACTATACAAGGCCCTTCATTTATATTTACACTATAAAGAAATGACGTGCACCGTCAACCAGCACCATGCATTCCTATCACTAAATGAAATCTGGGAAATATCGTGCTCCAAAATATGTAATTCACATTCCTTCTGCTCACAGATAAAAATGTGACCAAACAGTTTCATAAAAAAAATCCTGGGAGTATAAATATATGATTATTTATGTATGTATGTACATACATAAGAGATGTGAGTAGTTTAGGTGCATACAGTTCCAGTTCCAATTCCAAAGTGTTTTTCGTGCACAATGTTCAAGACTCTACTCAAGTAGTATCTTGATTCTTGATAGGTAATTCCACTCGTACATTTTCAAATTGCTTCAATTCAAACATTCCAAGAAAGGAAGTAAAGGAAAGAAAATATTTAAGATTCGGTGTAAAACAATTTGAGGGAAGTGGAGAAGACAAAAGGCAAATTATCGAACTACTGTTGGTAGATAAACAAGTACACTGTAAAAACTGAAGTGTTTTGAACACCAAAAATCTAGGCGTGTTTAGCATAAATATGTATGAGCGAAGTTAGGATGCATCTCAAGTCTCAAGTTTGTCTCAATTCCATCGTAAACGATTCGAACAAACGTCAAAAAAAATTACACTTTTAATATTCGTAATTTCGAAAAATGTAAAAAACCAGTAATCACATTTTTTGGAAGGTGTTAAAATATTGAAATCGCTTTTTTTGAAAAACAGGCTGAAATTCAAAGTTACACGGAATCAAAGTAATCATAATTGCGTTTTTAAAAAAAAACGTCAAAAATTCGTAATTGAAGTTTTAAAGATTGTAAAAATATTCGTAAAAACGTTTTATAAAAACCTTCAAAAATTCTTAATCACATTTTTTGAAACATGTTTAAAATTTTAAATCACATTTTTTGAAAAAGACAGAAACTAATAATTACACATTTTTAAAAGCGTGGAAAAATTCATAAAAACGTTTTTTGAAAACCTTCAAAAATTCCTAATTACAGTTTTTTTGAAAAATGTTAAAAATTTGAAATCGTATTTTTGTACAAAAAGGCAGAAATTCATTACTACACATTTTTAAAAGCGTGAAAATATTTATAAAACTTTTTTTAAAATCCTTCAAAAATTCTTAATCAAATTTTTTACAAAAAAGCAGAAATTCATTATTACACATTTTTAAAAGCGTGGAAAAATTCATTAAAACGTTTTTTGAAAACCTTTAAAAATTCTTAATCACAAAGTTCGCCTAAAGTGAATCTAAAACGCATCGAAAGTGCATTTAAAGCCAACCTTACAGTCAAAGATACGCTTTTAATGTGTTCGTAACACACTTAATCGTAAGTTGTATCCTAACTGCATTCCAAATCGAAATAAATACAAGAAAGTTTTTAGCGTTTTACATGTAGACAATTTTCCTATTTTAAGATTCCTCAGTTTTGACAGTGTACACCATTTTTGGACGAGATTAATACCAGATTGTATTCATGCACCTTAGGCATTACCAGTGTGCAACAGTATGGTAGGTTTGAAGACTTAGACTTACTTAGTTTGTCTTTACTTCTACCATTAGTGCCTATCTAAATGTGCTGTGATGTAGTAGTGCAACAAAGTGTAAAAATGCGAAGGGAAACGGGGAAATAATGCTAGAAATGTTGAGCAGGAATGTTGATCGCACGGAGGGATATATGCGGTGACGATCATTAATGACGAGGATTAGTTTGTCTAACTCTAAAACCTCCGCGTGCTTTTCTTCATTTTCTCCCATTTTCCCACTTCCAACCTATTCCGGGGCTACAATATCTATGTATATAGGCCTACACTATAAATGCTTTACTAATACTGTATAAGGTCTAGGAACTTACCTACCTACCCAACATTAAGAATTTGCTCACTGACAACAACACACCACAATTGCAAACTACAATATAAATAAACGTATGTATCAGCTTAGATTAGAATTCTTGGGTCTAAATGATGGGGAAAAGAAAAGGGAGTCAAGTGCAAAGAGCAAGAAAGAGGGAAGATTTGTAGAACTCGGATCAATTCTTCCAATGCTCGTATCCATCTTTTAATCCCAACGTTAGTGTAAGTATAGTGCTACATAATATACCATTACAAAGTATATTGTCATGCCATAGCCCATGTAATTATGTTTAGAGACAGGAAAAATATTGATGTAGGTAAATACAATGGTGGATGTTGGTGGATTTGTAGACAAATACAAGAATTTATACAAGATACACAAGAATATAAACTAAATTTATCCCGAGCCAGTAGCGCCCGCAGGATTTTTTTAGAATAGACCTGAAAAAAAAATTGATCTCACCCCGTGTAAAATTTTAAAAAATTGCATCTTGTCTAATGTCAATTATTCAAAAAACTGCACCCTTTCCGTGTAAATTTGAAAAACCGGCGTCGTTTTCGTCTGCTTTTAAAAAACCCGCCGTTTTCGTCTTAATTCAAAAAAACAGCGTAGTTTTCATGTAATTTTTTTAAAAAGTAAGACCTTTTGTGTAAATTTTTTAAAAAAACTGCGTCGTTTTCATGTAATTTTTTAAAAAAGTAAGACCTTATTGTGTAAATTAAAAAAAACCGCATCGTTTTCATGTAATTTTATAAAAATGTAAGTCCTTTTCGTGTAAATTTTAAAAACTGCGTCGTTTTCGTGTACTTTTTTTTTTTTTTTTTTTTTAAACTGCATCTTTTTTTGTGTAAATTTAAAAGAGACATTTAGAAATTCCTCTGGCTATTGCAATTTTCTTAAAGACGGCAGTGTGTTAATAGAAATATTTTGTAGGTCTGGGCGTACGTGGCCAACGCCTAGTTACGATTCTGTCCCGAGCATGCAAAAATAGAAAGTTTCTCAAAGACAAGTGTGAGAAGGCAATAGGCTTGAGTTTTTTCTTCACACATTGTAGGTATAGCATAGGATAGCTTCCAAGTACCCTTCGATAATTCAAAGAGAGTTGTAAAGGAATCAAGGTTGATCTCTTACCATAGACGATAAGTCGCATGGAAATTTCCTTGCTGCCAAAACCATTGACAGCTTTACACTGGTACGTTCCTCCATCTTCCGCACTCACGCTTTTGATCCGTAATTTCTTGCTGACGCGAAATCGCTCCCAGGCCCATGCTTCCGTGATTGCCTCGCCATCCTGACCAATAAACAACCACAGTCCAAAAGGTAAATACACTTTACCATAACATTTTATCTTTTTATCCAACAACGCAACGCTAGGTACACTTTGTGAATCAACTCACTCTGACTTTGATTTCGATTGTGATTCAATTTGGAAAATTGTAATCTAATCTTTTATTTGCATGGCATGGAGGAGAGAGCAAAAGTCAAATCTTAAATAAAATGAAAATGAAAATGAAAACGATTGGAAGGAACAGATCAAATTCTGAAAACATTTTAACAGGATTCTCCATCAAAGCTTTTACAAATGTGGCGTTGGCATGCACAGATATGCCTGTAAACTAAATTAAAGACATTGAGTTACACGTAGACGTAATAAGATAATAGTATAGTATTCGTGGGTGTGTGTATCTGTATGTGTATCTGTATGTGCGTCCAGAACTTACTTGAACTAGACTAGAGCCAAAACTAGAACTAGAACTAGACTGGGTCCAGCGGGAGTGGGAATGGAGGAATGGGAATCGGAATGAGATCAAATGAGAAAACTTGGTAAAGAGAGTGTTCGTATTCACGCACATTTCCGATGCTATGGGAATATGACGTTGACGTTGGTCTGGAAGACTGTGAGTGTCTGTGTATAGGTACAGATAGGTATGCAGGTATTCGTTCCATTCCGCCGAGTCAAGTCAGTCAGTCACCCTATGAAATTCGATCAGATGTTACAGGAAGAAATTTGAGGCTGAGATGTGGATTAAATGTCTTTATAGAGCGGAAAATTGGGAAGATTCGGCTTCAAGAGGGAACTTTCCGCTTAGGCATCTTCCTTCCAAGCTCAAGTAGTAATATCAAATTTTCCTATTTTCCTATTTTCACCAATCCCCAACCAAGTACCTGCTTCTGGAATTCTGGACTGCATCTCTTTTGTCTTTTGTACTACGACATCGCTCTAAATGTAGATATAATTATAGGGAATACTTATACATAAATGTACTCTACTCTCTACTCGAGACTAGGTAGCTAAAGGATGGTAGGTATGCTGTAAAAACTGGTATATTTTAAATGTCAAAATGTATGTGTACATGTATTTATTATAATCATAATTGTGAATACACTTGACAGTTAGGATACATCTCAAATCTCCAAAAGTGCAATTAAAATTCTAAAGTGCATCTACTAATAAAAAGATTGAAAAAAAGCAAAAAACAAGACATTTTTTGGAAAGGTTTCTTTCTAAAATCCATAATTTTAGTTGAGTGATAATAATTAACGAAAAAATTTAAGCTTAGTTACGGATTAAGCAAAAATTTAACTTTTCCTGTGAAATGGCTACAGTTACAGGTCGTAATGTTAACAGAAGTAAAAAATCTAGAAATTAATTTTTTAATTTCCTTAACTCATTTAATCGCCAAAAATTTCTAAAATAATTTATATTTATTACACGTTTTCAAAGACGGGGAAATTCTTAACTTAATTACGTTTTTTGGAAAGCGTCACAAATTCCTAATAGGTAAGTTTATAAACAGCGTCAATAGTTTTAATTTATATTTTTTGAATATCAATAATTTTTATTATAATTATATACACTTTCAAAAACGGGGAAAATCTTCACGCGTTTTCGAAAGCGGTAAAATATTTTCTTTGTGAAAAGCGTCAAAAACACTTGATTACATTTTTTGTGCATTTTAAATTTTCTCGAAAATCGACAATATCTAATTACATTTTTTGAAAAACGTCAAAAATATCGGAAAAAAATATTTACGTTTTTTGGAAAGAAGGGAAAATTTATAATTACACATTTTAAAAAACGCAAAAAATTCATAATAAAATTTACGACACACAAGTACACTTAAAAATCTAAATTGAACTACATAAAGCACATCTTGCAGTACACGTGTTCTTGTTCTTAGTGCTATTTTAAATTATCTTAACTGTGTGTACACTTATGCTGATGATAAATAAAATTTTTTAAATGGTTTTTAGAGTTGTAGATGCATTTTTTCTATTTTAAGATTCCTTAGTTTTTACAGTGTACCTACATAGGTATGTATATGCCAGAAGAATTAGAACTATGTACATAGGTACATATGCACAGATTTACCGGACTGCTAGGACCAGGACCAGGACCAGACCATGGTCTATGCTTTACTCCCACTCCGTTTACGGGACTTTTAGGACGACAGGAGAAGAGCTTGTCTTGATAAGTTTTGTCTCTGCGTAGTTTATTTACTCCGGTTTGCTAAAGATTTTCCCTCCGACTCATCTGAATCAATATTGTTTTTACTCTTACTTGACGACCTCCACGACCACACCACACTACACACACTATTGCATCACATCAAAACGCACAACATTGCATCACATCTTAACTAATCTTATCCCATCCATCCATCCATCCCTTCCCACAGACTTTGCCAGGACCAGGGCTACTGATAGAGTAAAAGAAAGAACATCAGAACCAGAACCAGAACCAGAAAACCCCATAACTCCATCTCCTACTAACTTCAGTTTCAGCGTACATCTTTTGAAAAACCTTCCCGTTGTCCTCACATCACATCACATTAACAAGCACAGGGCACTTAAGACAGAGAGCTTTCCTTCACTTTCGTATTACGAAAGAAAATTGCGTAAAATTTCAAAACCACTAATGTCTCTACGAATTTAAAAGGGAAATGTAAAGGGGAAGCATCATATGATGTTATAAAAGCATTTAGGTATTTTGTGTTTTAAAATTCAGGTTGAGTTCGTTGCGAAATTATTACCTTGATAAATACATGACTAGGTATTCGCAATCAATTTTGTACACCTTATTTTATTACATGGTGTCAGACTATCTAGGTCACTGCATGACTCAAAACTTGCTATTAATTGCCAGTAGCGTCCGCAGCATATTTTTTCGCATAAGCTTGGAAAAAAACTTGATCTCGTCCGATGTCGAATTTTTAAAAAATCTGCTCTAATCTAGTGTAAATTATAAAAAATTGCGCTTTTCCGTGTGAATTTAAAAAAACTGTTTTTTTTGTGATTTTTTTTAAATGCGCCGGTTTCGTGTAAATTTAAAAAACCGCGCCATTTTCGCGTAAGTTTAAAAAAACCGCGCCATTTTCGTGTAAATTTAAAAAAAACCGCGCCATTTTCGCGTAAGTTTAAAAAAACCGCGCCATTTTCGTGTAAATTTAAAAAAACCGCGCCATTTTCGTGTAAATTTAAAAAAACCGCGCCATTTTCGCGTAAGTTTAAAAAAACCGCGCCATTTTCGTGTAAATTTAAAAAAACCGCGCCATTTTCGTGTAAACTTAACAAATCTGCGTCTCTTTTGTGGAACTTGTTTTAAATGCGCCGTTTTTTAATAAAAAACGACGGCATTTCCGTGTAGATTTTTAAAAAATGAGTACTTTTTGCTCAAATCCTAAAGAAATCAATGAACGTTTAAAAAGCCTTTGTATAGATAGTCCTATGTTTAAGTTACCTACGCCTAGTTGCGCTACTGTTAGTTGTAGATTGGAAAGGCAGAAAATGTGCCGCGTTGTGGGCGGAATCGTAGAACTACCTACTTAAAGTATGGACACAGGGAGTGTGCGAGAGCTGGTTTAGGAGCCGATAAAATAACACTATAGGAAGAATTTTTCCAGAAATTTTACGCTTCCTTGTTACCAAAACAAACTATACGTAGGTTCGAAGGTACATAAAAGGACAAAGTTTTCAGAATTTTATTGTGCTCATTTCATTACTCTGATGACAATGTCGTTGTCCATGTGATGGAGATGCCGATGTCGAGTCCGGAATAACTTCATCCTTCCTACTTCCTACGTTATGTTGGCTGGTACCTACTGTTCACGTGTACACGAAGATGGCACAAATTTTCCTCCTTTTCCACAGTCTTATCTTAGCGGTTTGCTTCGTCGCTCGATCAATTCTGTAGAAATATAATTATGTGTGTACGGACGGACGTAAGTTCGGGAGTAGAGTCGAAGTACCGTCATAGCTTCCATATACATATCTGTATGTATATACGCGTGGTGTGGTGTGTGTACCTTTTGAAAAGCTTGGATGACAGAACGGAGTCACTTCAGCTGAGGTAGAGAGTAGAGTAGAGTAGAGCAGCGTAGAGTAGAGTAAAGCAAAGCAAACAAAGCTTTCTCGGTTTTCGAGTTTTCATCTACTCATCTCCAAGAAGGAGATGAGAAGGAGAGACTTGTCTTGTCTTGTCTTCCCATAGTCAGTCATAGGATAGGGCAACCAAACCGATGCGATGCGATGCAATGTTGTCTTGGGGATGACAACCTTTACGAGATGGGACGTGAAGTGCACGATGTGCCCTCCACGTAGGTACTTATATCTATACGAAGATACGTGGACACGTACAGGAGCCAAAAGTATTAGTAGCGTAACTAAGCGTAGGCCATGTAGGCCTGGGTCTACATAAAAAGGATTTTCTTTTTGATTTTCATTACCTTCTTTAAGATTTACACGAAAACAACAATTTTTTTTCAATTGACACAAAAACGACACCTTTTTTTAAAATGTAGACAAAAAGGAGCGTTTTTTTCAAACTTACAAGAAAACGATGCCATTTTTTAAACAATTACACGAAAACGACGCAGTATTTTTTAAATTTACAAAAACGAGACGCTGTTTTTTTAAATTTACAAAAAAGAGACGCTGCTTTTTTTTAAATTCACAAAAAAAAGACGCTGTTTTTTTTAAATTCGCAAAAAAGAGACGCTGTTTTCTTAAATTTACAAAAAAGAGACGCTGTTGTTTTAAATTGACAAAAAAGAGACGCTGTTTTCTTAAATTTACACAAAAGAGACACTGTTTTCTGAAATTTACAAAAAAGAGACGCAATTTTTTTTAAATTTACACGGAAAAGATGCATTTTTTAAAAATATTTTTAAAACCGATGCAGTTTTTTTAAATATACACAAAAACGAAAATGGCGCCAAAATTTTTAAAATTTAAACGCAAATGACGCCATTTTTTTATTTGCACTCGATAAGATGCATTTTTCTAAACTTGTGCACTCCATGATCCCAAGTTTTTCCAGGCCTACACGAAAAAAATCCTGCGGTCGCTACTGGAAAGTATACGAACCAATACTACAGACACTTTTGCCCTGCCACACCACGTCACGCCATGGAATCCGAACGCGAAAGCTAAAGCCAAAGCCAAAGCCAAAGCCAAAACCAAAGCCAAAGCCAACCCATCGCCTTTGAGTCGGACTCCATTACATAACATTACATTACATTGGCTCTGATTAAAGGATTTCACCAGAATAAACCTCAACATTCTCTCCTCTTCTCAACTTTCAGTTTCCTTTTACACATATCGTGTCTCTGTATTTCCAAAGCTCGATCCTTTTCCTATTCCTATTCCTATTCCTGTTCCTATCGCCATTGCCATTGCCATTCCAAATCTTCGCCTTCCTCTTCCGTCCTTCATCTGCCTTCCTTCCATTCCCTCACCCACACTCCACTGTCAATTCACTTGCCCAAAAATCTTTCCTTCCCTTTCCTTCCTTTCCTGGAGATATCCATTCTTCGGTTTATTATCATACTCATACGTGTACGAGGAAGAGGAACTCAAACCTGAACCAGAACCAGAACCAGAACCAGAAGCAAAACGAAGACCAAGACCAAGACCAAAACCAAAGCCAATTCCAAGATGACAGCTCCAGCTCAAAGGAATAGTAATAGTAATAGTAATGGTGGAGTAGTGATAGGGGAAAAGTGCACTTATTTGATTTACTCAAGAGGTAATATAAAAAGACAGGGCAATGGCAATGGCACTGGCACTGGCACTGGTAGTGCAATGCAATGCAATGGAATCCAATCCAATCCAATCCAATCCAAAGGCAACGGTGTAGGTACAGTAGGAGACAAACAGTTTCCTCAAATTATTTTCTTCCTCTTCGTCTCGTCTTCATGTTCGCTTCGTCTTGTGTTTCAAAGACTTGCTTTTCACACACATATAAACATAAAAGCCGAAGATGAAGTAAAACTAGAGCGATATGACGACCATGATGAGGATGGTGATATTATACGTAGGTAGGTACTAAAAGCGCTGAGTGTATTTGCACTGCCGCCATCTCAACGCCGACCTCCGTCACACGCACAATCCACATCTACATGAATACAGTGCGCTTATATGATGAGTATATAGTTATAGCTATAGATATAGCTATAGTTATAGTTATAGTTAGTAAAGGGACAAAGCAAGTTTGTTCTCTGGTTGCATATTATATTATCTCCTTCCACTTCCATTTCCACTTCCACCATTGATCCTGCCTAAAACATCAACTCACAGCCTCACATTATGAAGTTAATCTTGGAGATGTTGCTCGGATAACAGCAGAGACCTGCCTCCTGCCTTCACCTTCTCATTTTAGCTTTCGCTTTTGCATTCGCATTCGCATTCGAAGTCGAAGTCGAGATTCGAGGATCAGAGTCCTAGTCCTAGGCTTGGAACTGGAAGTCGACTTTGGAATTTCCCAAGGAGTACGATGCGGGAGGGAGAAAAGTGTATGTAGTGTGGAGTTTGGATGAGGAGAGAAACAAAGTAAGACTTGAAAGGCTAAACACCCATAGCCCATTCCATTCAATATCTCCAACGCATAGGAATGTCTATTACACAGACACTTGACTAAATCACGCTTATTTTCTAGCCTTTTGTCACTCACTCCGTCATGCTTTGGATTTGCAAGTTGAAATTATTTTCACCCCTCATAGCGTAGTCATAGCATAGTCATAGTCAACTAGACTATGACACAATACAGTACGGTGTACGAGTATATATGTATATGTATGTATGTTGTGGAGGCATTTCAATCAATTCTTGATGCAACTCAGTGTAGAATTTCAGAGAAAGAAAAGGGAGCAAGGAACAAGGAAGGCGATAGAAAGCTCCGCTTCTTAATCTTCCTGTTTCAAAGACTTGCTTTTTTACTCAAAATCAGGGGAGAAAATCAGACTGATTTGCTCCGCAGCATTATAATACAATGTAATCGATTACTTGGGGATTTTTTAAGTGACTTCTTAAATGGACTATTAATGATTAGGTTTTTAAACTCCCATTCTTACGATTAGCGTTTATGTACCTACGTAGCGTAGCTGAAGAGTCAAAATGAGCTAAATCCAAATTGTTCTAAAAACAATATGCAAACAAAAAATGCAGAACACATTTAAAGCAAAATGAGCTGTTGGAATAAATTTTGAAACAATTTCGTTCAAAATTTCTTATTTTAAAAATTTTTGAACGTTTCAAAATTTCATATTTGTACAATTTTGAACGAATCCAAATTTCTTGATTTAACAATTTTGAAACGGCACAAAATTTGTTCTTTTGACAATTTTGAAACGTCCCCAAACTTCTTATTTTAACAATTTTGAAACTCAAAAATTCTTATTTTTAAAACTGTGGACGTCTCCAAATTTCTTATTTTAACTTTTTTGGTTCACCTCAAAATTTCTTGTTTTAACATTTTTGAAACCTCTCAAAATATCTTATTTTAACAATTTTGAACATCTCAAAATTTCCTTATTTTAACAATTTTGAACATCTCAAAATTTCCTTATTTTAACAATTTCGAACGCCTCAAAATTTACTCGAATTTAGGTCGAAAAATTACGAATTTAGGTCGAAAAATTACGAATTTAGGTCATTTTTGATTTTATCTTTTAATTGGGTTTGCATTTAATTTATATCAAATGGTTTTACAAACTATTAGGATTTAGCTCATTTTGACTCTTTATCTTATTTGATACTTATGAATATGTTACAGCTTTATCCCGCGACATAGAAAACAAAAATTCCCGAAAATTTCTATTCTAATAATAGCTCACCTTCGCCCATTCGTAAATGGGTGGAATTGCTGAATCCAGTGGACACTCAAGCTTCACCGATTCTCCCACTTTTGACACATATTTCGACACTATTTCTCCACTAATGTGTGGCGGACCTGGAATTGGAAAAATACATAAAATGTAATTACACCTGGGTAGGTACTGGTACATTAGATAAATATAATTATCATAATTACATGTAATCAAGAGTAATAACATCACAATGCTTAGATTTGAAAGCCCAACTAGAGCGAGGAGGCGACGCTACGCACTCCCATAAATTATGGAGATGAAAGACGATCATGGAAATGACAAGGAGAATGAAATGTATGGGGCTAATTTGAATTGAAGGGGTTGAGTGACCACACCAGGCCAGGCCAAGCCACGCCACGCCACTCCACGCCAGGGAAGGTCTTTAGGCACAAGTACAAATAACAAGCAAGGATTGAAGGATGCAGCGGAGTGACAGCACAAAGAACAAAAAAGGAAGGGAAAAACTGTATTAGTATTGCTGCATATTATGCATATTCATTCTCTGTACTCTGTACTTTGGTGCTGGTCTGCTGGTACATGAATAGGTTCCAGTTCATGAATGACTAACGATGCGAAATACCGTTCTTCATTCTTATCTTTGTGCGGGAGCTTCTGCCTCTTTTACACAACACAACACACGACAACACAATCCAGATCCAGATCCAGGCTTGGTAATTTACTGTGTACACTCCTACTATCTCCGCATCCTATCTCTGTATAAGTATCTACACAATTACACGCACACATCAAAATCATACCTAACACAACAAAGCAAAAGAATCTAGCAGTAGCCACGCACAGAGAGAGAGAGAGAGAGAGAGAGAGAGAGAGAGAGAGAGAGAGACAGACAGAGTTTTCTTCCGGAAATAGAAACAACACAACAACCACGCAGCTCACTATCAGCGCATCCCTAACTTCATACATACATAAACGCTGCAGAATTATTCCAAACTAAAGTCATAATTCTAGCCATAATCACAATCATAATCATGATCATGACTACAGTATTTGTATGTAGCAAGGTAGCGGGTGGAATATGAAATAAAAATTATTTTATTTCAAGTACAGATATTGGCTAATAGTAAGATTCTCTAATCACAAACAGTAGCGTAACTGGGCGTATGCCACCATGTAGGCCTAAGCCTACTGACACTGATACAAAGGATTTTCAAAAACACACGCCTTCTTTAACCTCTTTGCTACGGCAATATAAGAAAAAATAACATGGTGCCTTATGAGAAGTTATATGAAATTTAAGTTCTCACAAATGAGAACTTCGTAGCGAAAAG
>JAAXYX010002995.1:0-15643 GCA_036851915.1 Ptenothrix huangshanensis | reverse complement strand
ACAACCTCCCTACAGAAAGAATTCCAATGACTAGCAGTTGAACCACAAATTTCAGCCTCCTCCGCAATTAAACCGATTTCCGCATTCCTCATCCATAGCCGTACAAAAATGAGGATTTGCGAAATTGTTAAATGAGATTTGGCAAAAAAGGTGCCGGATCGGATTGATATTCGCTTCCTACATGTTATAGTCTTTTTATGAGAATTTTTAACTTTATTTCCACAGTACCAAGCAAACTTATCCAGGTAGGTTCCTCCACCAGTCTCAGTCAATTTTAATACATTTTTACAATCTGGACATGTATACTTGCCCTCAGTGCCAATACAGCCCCAGTCCGTAAGAATTTGAATGAGGTCACTGGAATTTTCAAAATTAATTATTTTCCTAATGTTCAATGGCTTCGAGACAGCCATAATGACACATTCAATTCCAACGACAATCTATGAATGACTACTAACAAATACAAAATTCACATATTAGTTGCCTCGCTTGACTCACTAAACATTGTTTAATTACATTCCAGTTGTTTATACATAATATAACAACCACAGTAAAATGCAAAAAATGAGAAATCCATGACAACCAATCCTGAACTTTGACCCCTAATATCTTCTTTCCGGGTAAAGACCGACAAAAACCGATTACATACTTGGAATCAGCATAAAAAACTGAGTATATACAAAATTAAAAAAACGAGAAATAAAAATTCCAAATAAAACCTATATATACCCAAATTAATATTCGGAAGTTCTAAGGACACCGTTCTGCACAGAACGGTGTCCTTATAATTATAACCAACTGCTACTGTATCTTTCAAAATTAATAATTAATTCCATATCTTCTCGTCTCATCCTCCATCATCTTCGCCGTTCTAATTTACTAGTTTCTAATACAGATATGTCATAAAAATTGCTTTTTTATTTTTGGCTATCTGCGTACCGTGACTATATCCAGCTTCCTTATTATGAATTGCAAAGCACCTGTTAATTTTAATGAAGTGTCATAATTGCCAGTAATTTTACATAATATCATTTAAAATTCCTTCCTTACCTAGATGTAAATCGATTAGACATTACTATGCATGTTATAGATACTTCAGCAACTGTCAAAAGGATATGTAATTATATTTTTATAATTATCAACGGAATTCGCCTTCCTTTCAAATCCATCCACAGAGCTTTAAAACTGTATGGTACCTAAAATAGTTTTTTATTGAATAAAATAAGCTTTTATATTTGTTTTTGATGCACTTGAAATGTATTCTATTTGTCTTTCTAATTTATTAGATATATATATATATATATATATATATCTATATAAGTCATGTTATGTCAGGTACTTAAAAGAAGATCAGTTTTTGTGGTTTGGTTTTTATTTGCTTTATTTATTTCCAACTTTTCCAGTGTACACATACCTACTAGATTTTTAACTACTGTAATTATTAACATGACTTTCATTATAATAATTGCCACCACCATACCCTGCATTAATTAATTTTCCCGTTTAAGTCTAACAGTTATCCCGAATCCCATCTTCCTGCCATTGGAAATTGTGAATGGGCTTAAAGGTTATAAATATTTAACAGTTTGAATCAGTGTTATGTTATCTACAGAATATTCCCAACGTCCTTGATATCCATTAATAATCAATAGACTACAAAATGTAAGCTGTTTTCATTAGGATACAGCATACATTACATTACAATATGTAGTTCTTAAACTTTGAGGTTAATAAGAATTATCACCTTTCTTTTCTTCCTAATCAACATAGTACAGCCTCAAATATTCCTCCTTCTTGCCTTCGTCACCAAGATGGTTCTCAAGATTCCTCTTGGTTAGCAAGGTGTGAGGGTGTTCAGGACCCAGGACTTTCTCTTGCTGTTCCGCAACTTCGCTGTAAAGCTTCAGCGCATCTTCCTTCTTTCCTTGATTACTTAGACACACTGCGAGGTTCATTTTGGTTACCATTGTGTACGGGAAGAGAGGGCCATGAAGTTTCTCTTGTTCCTCCAGGACATACCGGTAGAGTGCTAAGGATTCCTCTTTCTTCCCTAAGTCACTAAGAAGAATAGCTTTATTCATTTTGGTTAGCAGGGTGTGAGGATGTAAAGAGCCAAGTGTAGCCTCCATGTCATTCTCAGCAACAACGTAGCGAACCTCTGCTACTTCTGTATTGCCGAGGTCACACAGACAATTCGCGGTGTTCATTTCAGTAATCAAGGTATTTGGGTGAAGGCCACCTAAGACTGCCGCCTGTTCTTCTTGAAGTGCATTAAAATGAACTAGAGCTTCCTCATAATTGTTAAGATCTCTCACACAGACGGCGATGTTTGATTTAGTTACTAAGGTTTTGGGATCTAAACGATTGTGAGCTTTGAGTTGCTCACTAAGCACTACATAGTAAAGTTGTAATGCCTCCTCAATTTTGCCTTGGACTTTTAGATTGGCAGCGATTTCTTTCCTGGTTCTGATTGTGTCTGGATGAAGAGACCCTAGAACTTTCTGTTGTCCACTCTCCACAATATAGTAAACCTTCAATGACTCCTCATACTTGCCTTGGGCTTTTAAAATGCCAGCGATTTCGCTCTTAGTTTTAATAGTGTCGAGATGATAAGATCCATGAACTTTCTCTTGGGCACTGTCCACAATGTAGTAAAGCTGCAAGGACTCCTCATTCTTGCCTTGGATTTTTAGAATGTCAGCTATTCCGCTCTTAGTTGTGATAGTGTCTGGATGAAGATGCCCAAGAACTCTCTCTTGTAATTTCTCTGCAATATAGTAACGCCGTAATGACTCTTCATTATTTCCTTTGATTTTTAAAACGTCAGTTATTTTCTTCTTAATTTCCAAAACTTGTGGGTGAAGCGACCCAAGAGCTTCCTGTTCCTGTTCATACTGCACATTATAGTAAAGCTGCAGTTCCTCCCCAATCTCACCCTGGTCATGTAAAATGATCGATATGCACATTTTTGTGTGGTAGGTGCAGGGGTGAAGTCTTCCAAGAGCTTTTTCTTGTTCTTTGACTACAAAATATAGAATTTGCAATGCCTCCTTATTCTTTCCTTGGTCTTCTAGGCAACAGGCTATAATCATTTTAGTTTCTAAAGAGTCTGGGTGAAGTGGTCCAAGGACTTTAACCTGGCTTCTCTCGACAGAATAGTAGCACTGTAATGCCTCTTCATTCTTGCCTTGGTCTAGAAGACAACATGCTAAACTCATTTTCGTTGTTAAAGCCAATGGATGAAGAGGCCCCAGAACTTTCTCCGTATCTTTTTCCACAATATAGTAAAGATTCAATGCCTCATCAGTCTTGCCTATGTCACTTAGAGTGCCAGCTTTATTCATTTTTAGCATCAAAGAGTCGGGGTGAAGTGGTCCAAGGGCTTTATCTTGATCGTTCTCCACACTGGAATACAGCTCCAATGCTTCCTCTTTTTTGCCTAGCTTACCCAGACACGACGCTGTATTCATTTTAGTTTTTAAAGTGTGTGCATGCAGCGGCCCAAGGACTGTCTCCATGTTTTTTTCCAAAACGTTGTTAATTTGAAATGCTTCCTCACACTTTCCTTGCTCTAATAGGCACTTGGCGATATTCATTTTATTCACTGAGGTGGTTGGATGAAGAGGCCCAAGGACTGTCTCCATGTTTTTTTCCAAAACCATGAAAATTTGCAGTGCCTCCTCATTCTTTCCCAGGTGAATATGACACGCTCCGATGTTCATTTTAACCGAAAACGTATGAAGATGGAGCGGTCCAAGGACTGTCTCCATGTTTTTTTCCAGAACGTTGTTAATTTGCAATGCCTCCTCACACTTTCCTTGTTCTACTAGACACTTGGCGATATTCACTTTATTCATTAAGGTGGTTGGATGAAGAGGCCCAAGGACTGTCTCCATGCTTTTTTCCAAAACCATTAAAACTTGCAGAGCCTCCTCATACTTTCCAAGTTGACTTTGACACATGCAGATGTTCATTTTAACCGATAACGTATGAAGATGGAGCGGCCCAAGGACTGTCTCCATGCTTTTTTCCAAAACCATTAAAACTTGCAGTGCCTTCTCATACTTTCCAAGTTGACTTTGACACATGCAGATGTTCATTTTAACGGATAACGTATGAAGATGGAGCGGCCCAAGGACTGTCTCCATGTTTTTTTCCAAAACGTCGTTAATTTGCAATGCTTCCTCATACTTTCCTTGTTCTAATAGACACTTGGCGATATTCATTTTAATCGCTAAGGTGTCTGGGTGAAGAGGCCCATAGACTGTTTGCAGATCTTTTTCCAGGGTGTAGTTAATTTCCAGTGCCTCCTCGTTCTTGCCTTGATCAGTCAGGATTTTACCTATATTCGCTTTAGTTTTTAATGTTAGTGAGCCCAGAGGACCAAAAACATTCTTCACATCCTTCTTCAGAGTGTAGTAAAGCTGCAATGCTTCGTCATTCTTGCCTTGTTGACTTAAAGTACCGGCTATATTAAATTTAGTTGCCAGGATAAGTTCGTGACGAGGTCCAAGTAATTTCTCTATGTCCTTTTCCACAATTGTGAAAAGATTGATTGCCTCTTCCCACTTGCCTTGGGATGATAATGCTTGAGCTAAGTTTAATTTAGTTTTTAACGTGTCTGGGTGAATAGACCCAAAAACTTTTTCCTGTTCATTCTTTACAAAGCAGTAAAGTGCTACCGCCTCCTCAAACTTGCCTTGGGAAGTTAGACACAGTGCGATGCACATCTTTGTTTTTAAGATGCCTTTGTAAAGGTTCTCAAGATCGCATTCTTTTTCACCATCAACAACGCAGTTTGAGAGATTTTTGTGTGGATCTATTTGACCTTGTTCAAATACGTTGTTTTGATTGATACTTAACGTTTCAGCTGTTTTATTGTTATCTTTGTTTGCGCTGACATGTTTTATATCACTATATGCACATTTTTGCATCTTTAATAGCTCATTAAATGTTTCCAGGGCTTCTCCATATTTCCCGATCTCGAGAAGGATTTTACCTATGATAGTAAAATTATTATAATTTTTTTCAGCTGGCACTTTGGTGCTAATCCTATCGCTTGCAATAAGTGCTCTGTAGAATTTGATTGCAGTTTCAAAGTGTGTCTTTCTTATAAATGCAGCCAGTGTTTCAACGTACGAGTAAAATTGTGGAATGACTGAGTTTTGGATTATATAATCGGTCGTGTGTTCTATATTTAAAACAACGTCATTGTAGTCATCATCAAATTGAGTTATGTGGGATGTGTATTCTGCAAGTCCGCTTATCAGCTGAAGTAGTAATCTCATCTCGTCTGTATACTTCATGCATTCGTCGTTAGTTTTCTGTCGTTTTTTAGTCGCTTGTAGGTCTAGATCTGGCAGAATCGTAATGACAATATCTTGAAACACCCGGTGAATTGAAAAGCTTGTTTCGCTATATTGGATGATAGAGTAGTCTGCAAGGAGAGTAAGGGCACTCTCACGTTCATCTTCAGTAGTTCCAGGTAGCAGTGCAGACATCATTTCCTTCGGAATGGAAGTTGGCGATAGATAAGCCATAAAAGCAAGAATCTTGATCGCGAGTTTGCCTTCGTCATACGCCTTGATCTTTTCTAAAGAGACTTTTAATAGCAATTGCATTGTCACTGGAGTAGAATTTTGTTGTGTCTTCTTTGACAGCATCTTCCGGTTGCCAGATTTGTATTCTGTAATTAGGTCATTTATCCCGTAGACCCGATTGCCACCAACTTTTCTTTTTCTTAACTGTTCAGCGATAAGGGACGCAGCGACTTCAATGGCAATTGGTAATCGATCAAAAAGCTCAGCTAGCTCAGTGGCATCCTTCTTATTCTTTGGTGTATCTTGCAACTTAAGTCGTTTGTAAATGAACTCAATGCATTCTTCTATTTTCCACAAACCCAAAGTTATCACATTCATATCGTCCCAAAATTGTTGCCGAGACGTAATCAAAACAATTGGTGGCACAAGGTTCATGGTGTGTAGGGGTAGAAATTGTCGAATTCCAAGAGCATGTGTATCTGTGTCATCCAATGCTTCTGCGTTGTCGAATACGATTAATAGCTGCTTTGGCTGCTGACATAACTTTTGGTAGACATCTGCAAGGATGTGTGAGAATTCTCGTGGATTTCCGTTTTGGTCTTTGGTATTAAGTTGCAAGTTGTTGAATGCAAGGGTTGTGAACTGGTACTTGGCTGCAGAAGGGTTTTCTGCATCTATCCATACAATGTTATCGTATTCATTACTAAACTTTTGTATGAACATTCTCACAGTTTCCGATTTGCCGATTCCCCCCAGTCCGGTGATTGGTTGAGATATTATGGAAATTGTTGATCCGTCATCTCTGCATTTTTGGATGGTATCGTGTAACTCTTTCAAAAATGTCTCCCTTCCTGTAAACATGCGGGTTGGGCTTTGGACTTGGAACACTATATGCTGCTCCGGGGCATCGTTCTAGATAAAGTAAATCTAGTTTTGAAACTCTCGTTTCAGCAAGCCGTTATTTTTAGTATGATGCATGCATATTTTGGAATGCTGTATTTGACAATTACTTACCGGTACTCCTATGTTGATATTGATTGATCCTTTGCATTTAATATTTTGTGCAGCAACTCCAGTAATTTTTGTTGTGGTTGGTGCTTTAGAGCAGGATGGGATTTGCGGTTCTTCTTCCGAATTCATCAGATCACTCATTGTGAAATGCTTAAGTTAATGCACTGCTGCCGAATTATATAGTCTACGTTGTTTTTAGATCACATTATATGATTTAAATTCTCAAATTTAATTAGGCCCAAAAAGTTAATTGCACTGAGTAAATTCCTAGTCTTGTGTCTGTATCTACTGCACTCGACTTTTCTGAGTTGATGTGAGTATACTTTCAAGTTCAAGCTTAACGAAACTTAAAAGTAAAAAAAGGTATCTATTTTTAGGACTGAAAGGGGAATGTTGAATGTGAGAGAATCAGAAGGCGGAGTAAGTTATTAAGTATTGGTAAAGCATCTGAAAATAATGTATGTACATAATACATTGTGGTTTGCGATCAGAAGCCAATCATGTTTAATATACAAATTTAATCTCATGAGTCACAACGCACCAAATCTAGAATAAAGTTTGCATACTGTAATACCTACCTGGTACAATACTTTAGGAGAATAAATAGATTAAGGTTATCACATGTATGTACATATGTATGCATGTTGTGTATCAATTCTGGGGCTTTCAGTGCTCTCTATATGTACTCACTTGTGATTCCAGTTCTTGAACTGTTCATATACGTGAGTATTTATGCGCTCGACAAAAACTTTAATTCTCTTATTAAAGGTAACCAAATTCCATACAAGCCACTAGATATGGTACTCGCATCACTACTGGCAGCTGCCAAAATAGCAACACGGCTGAAAACCATGTCATCAATCGGTGTCATGTCAAATCGGCAATGTATCTAGAAAAAATAATAGCCATGAACTAGAGTTATAATTATGTCGTCAGTTTCTATAAACAACGATTCCGGCTTCCACCAATAATTAAGTAGTTCAATTAATATTTACTGCATGTGCATCAAAAAGGAAGAAAATTTATTGAGTCCATGAAGTTATATGCTTCGGCAACTCTGCCAGCAAAGTTTATTTGCTGGATCAATAAATAAAGCATATAAAAGAAGTTTTTATAGAAACAATGGTAGCAATGAACTACAGTTATAATTAATTATGTCGTGTCGTGAGTTTCTATGAAGAACGATTTCGGCTTCCACCAATAAGTTTAATTGATATTTACTGCATGTGTATCTAAAAGGAAGAGTATTTATTGCGTCCATAAAGTTATGTGCTCAGGCACCGCCAGTAAAGTTTATTCCCAGGATCAATAAATAAAGCACATAATCTGCATCACGTATTTGATCTTTTCGAGTATCAATTTTGCATTAGTTGTATTAGTACCTAAGTATTTATGTATCTGTGATTGACGCGGAATAATTATCTAATCATTCCACAAAGTTAGACTCGAACATAGCTTCGTTAGTACTGGAGATCGTTATAGCACAAATGTAGCATAGTAGAAAGACGTACATACACGCTAAAAATAATTGGAAATCAATGGGATTTCTATTTTTTCTAATAGAAATCACTATAACAAAAACATCGATAGTGGAGCCCATTAAAGTCAACAGTCTTAAATGTAGAGTTTAACCGCTCGCGTCTAGTAAATTCAATAGGGATTTACGTCAATCCATTTAATAGTTTGTCCTCTAAAAATTAATGGAGACGGCTATTACATTTTTTGCAAGATCCTTATCGATTTTTGTAATAGTTACTTCTATTACCTTGATAGAGATTTCCATTACACAACCACCTTAATAATAAAAAGTGACGTTCACAGGGATTGAATCCGGGACTTCCAGCGATATAGGCCGACGCGCTAAACCCCTGCGCTGTATAGGTAACAGCTACCAGTGCTGCTTTTGAGGTCCTAAACTTTTGACAAATCACAAGATCAATGGAAACCCCGGTTGAATTTTATTTATAGAATTTTCTATTAACTGATAACTGCGCAATAGTTACTTATAGATAAAAGTAATAGAGTTTTCGGTTGAATGCTGTGCAATAGAACTTTCTGTAAAAATCAATAGAGTTCACTATTGCTTTCCCATATTAATAGAGAAATCTGTTGAACCAAAGCCAACTGGATTTTCGATTGAACACCCACTATTTAAAATTTAATCGATTTTCCTACTGCGATTAATAGAGAGCTCTATTATTATTTTTTAATAGAAATGTCTATTACACATTTTACCGCATAGTATGGGTTTGTAACTTATATGTACAGTGAAACTTCGTTATAATGACACCTCAGGGGACCGATTGTTTCGGACGTTATAGGGAGGTGACGTTGTAGATCCTATAACCTAACACGACAGGTTCGCTGATGAGGAGGACATGTGCTGTCGTTACAGCAAAAATGATATAATTAATCATCTTGTTTCTCAAGATTTTCATAAAGGCTGTCTTTTGTCTAAAATAAATAATAATGTGGAACAGGTAGCAGAAATTTTTTGCTCCTTTGGTCTTACTTCTGATTTTGGTGTTTTTCTTCTGCTGGTTTTATTTGTTACGAAACTAACGAAACAACGTAATTACCTATATACATACTATAGAAGCAGAAACCCCAGAAATACGAAACGGTATCCTTCTAATTATAATCAACTGCTACTGTATCCTTTAAAAATAATGATTAACAATAAAATAATTTCACATCTCGTCCCATTGTCCATCATCTCTTTTGTACTAGTTTACTAGTTTCTAATTCAGATTTGTCATAAATATTGCTTTTTTATTTTTGGCTATCTGCGAACCATGATTATATCCAGCTGTCCTATTGTGCTTTAAGAACTTCTGATAATTTTAATGCAGTGTAATGCTAGTAATTTTACATAAATATCATTCAAAATTCTTCTCTTACTTAGATTTGACTCGATTAGACATCACTATGCATGATATAGATACTTCAACAATTGTTACAACTGTAATTATACTTTTTAAATTTACCTGCCTCTCAAATTCATCTACTAGACTTTAGAACTGTATTGTATGCAAAATAGCATTTTATTGACTGATAAGCTTTTCAGATTTGTTTTTGATGCACTTAAAATGTACTCTATCTGCCTTTGTAATTTACCATATATATATACCTATATAAATTATGCTTTGTCTGGTATTTGAAATAAAAGTATATTTGATGGTTTTATTTTTGTTTGTTTTTGCTTTAATATTTTTCACTTTTTTGAGTGAACACATTAGTACTAGGTTTTTAGCAACTATAATTTTTAACCCGACTTAAATTATGATAATGTAAGCCACCGCACCCTGCATTAATTAATTTTCATATTTAAATCTACCAATCATCTTATTTTCACATCGTTTTTCAATGGATTTATAGATTATAAAAATTTAACAGTTTGAATCACTGTTATCCATAGATTTTTCTAAATGTCCTAGCTATCCATTAATAATCTATAAACTACATAATATAAGCTGTTTTCATTAGGATACAACATACATTACATTACGATATGTAGTTCTTAAACTTTAAGGTTGATTATAATTAACACCTTTCTATTCTTGCTAATCAACATAGTACAACCTCAAATATTCCTCCTTCTTGCCTTCGTCGCCAAGATGATTCGCAAGATTCCTCTTGGTTAGCAAGGTGTGAGGGTGTTCAGAACCCAGGACTTTCTCTTGCTGTTCCGCAACTTCGCTGTAAAGCTTCAGTGTATCTTTCTTCTTTCCTTGATTGCTTAGACACACTGCGACATTCATTTTGGTTACCATTGTGTACGGGAAGAGCGGGCCATGAAGTTTCTCTTGTTCCTCCCGGACATACTGGAACAGTGCTAAGGATTCCTCCTTCTTCCCTAAGTCACAAAGAAGGATGGCTTTATTCATTTTCATTAGCAAACTGTGAGGATGAAAAGGGCCTAGTGATTTTTCCATGTCCTTCTCAACAGCATCGTAGAGAATCAACGCTTCGTCTCTTCTGCCTAGATCACTCACGCAGTTTGCAGTGTTCATTTTTGTAATCAAGGTAGTAGGGTGAAGATCGCCAAAGACTTCCTCCAGTTCTTCTTGAAGTTTATTAAAATGCATTCGAGCTTCTTCCCAATTCTTAAAGTCTTGCATACAAACGGCTATGTTGGATTTAGTTATTAAAGTGTGGGGATGGAGAGGACCATGAGCCTTTTCTAGGTCTTCAAGCACAGCAAAGTAAAGCTTTAAAGCCTCTTCCTTTTTTCCTAGGCCGCTGAGACAGTTTGCTATATTCATCCTAGTTACTAAAGTGGTTATATCTAAAGGACCATGCACTTGAACCTGATAATCCTGAAGAACGTAGTTGAGCCTCAAAGCCTCCTCCTCTTTGCCCAGTTTACTCAAGCAGTCGGCAATGTGTGATTTTATTGACAATGTGTCTGGGTGTAAAGGCCCCTGGAGTTCTTCCACGTTTTTCTCGACAATATAGTAAAGCTGCAATGCATCCTCATGCTTGCCTTGGGAACTAAGAATGCAAGCTATTTCCCTCTTCGTTCCTATAGTGTCTGGATGAAGAGGCCCAAGAACTTTCTCCTGCTCACTCTCCAAATCGGAATAAAGCTTCAATGCTTCCTCATTCTTGCCTTGGAGTTTTAGAATGTCAGCTATTTCGCTCTTAGTTTTCATAGTGCTTAGATGAAGAGGCCCAAGAACCTTCTCCTGCTCACCCTCCAAATCGTAGTAAAGCTTCAAAGCCTCCTCACTCTTGCCTTGGTTTATTAGGCACGTTCCTATGTTTATTTTAGTTTGCAAAGTGTCTGGGTGGAAAGGCCCAAGGACGGCTTCCTGGTTTTTTGCCAAAACGTTGAGAATTTCCGATGCCTCCTCAAACTTGCCTTGGCTAGCTAGACACATCGAGATGCTCGTTTTAATCCCAAAGGTGTCTGGGTGAAGAGTTCCAAGGACTTTTTCCAGATTTTTGTCTACAGTGTAGTTAATTTCTAATGCCTCCTCAAATTTGCCTTGGTGAAATAAACATAATGCAATGTTCATTTTAGTTTGTAATGTGTCTGAGTGAAAAGTCCCAAGTACTTTATCCTGATCTTTTTCTACAGAGTAGAGGATCTGTAGTGCTTCATCATGCTTGCCCTGGCTAGCCAAATGTTCACCTAAATTCATCTTAGTTAGTAATGTGGATTGATGAAGAGGTCCTAAAGCATTCTCCATGTCTTTCTCCACCACATAGTAAAGTTCCAATGCCTCATCACTCTTTCCTACGTTCCTTAGAATCCCAGCCAGATTCGCTTTACATGTCAAAGAGTCTGGGTGAAGTGGTCCTAGGACTTTCTCCTGATCTTCCTCCAAAGAGGAATACACCTCAACTGCCTCTTCAAACTTGCCTACGGTATGTAGATGCGCTGCGCTGTTCATTCTAGCTTCTAAGGTGGTTGGATGAAGAGGCCCAAGAACTGTCTCTAGGTTTTTTTCCACAGCGTAGTTAATTTGCAATGCCTCTTCAGCCCTGCCTAGGCTTCTTAGGCACAATGCGATGTTCATTCTAGTCACTAAAGTGTCGGGGTGGAGAGCTCCAAGAACAGTCTCCATGCCTGATTCCACATCGTAGTTAATTTGCAAAGCTTCTTCAATCCTGTCTAGGTTAAATAGGCACCCTGCAATGTTCTTTTTAGTTGTCAAAGTGTCTGGGTGAAGAGGTCCAAGGACTGACTCCAGGTCTTTTTCCAAAATCTTGTTGATCTTCAATGCCTCCTCATTCTTCCTTTGGCATTGCAGAATTTGGCCAATATTTATTTTTGCTTTCATTGTGTATGGATGACGAGGTCCATAAACTTGTTCGTTCGCTTTGTCCAAAATGTGGTACAGCTGCAAAGCTTCGTCGTTCTTGCCTTGCTGGCTTAAAGTGGAAGCTTTATTCATTTTATTTATTAAGGTGAGTTTGTGAAGAGGCCCAAGCACATTCTCCACATCTTCTTCCAGAATGTCGAAAAGCTTGATTGCCTCCTCACTCTTGCCCTGGTTAAATAGTGCATTAGCTATGCTCGATGTAGTTATTAATATGTCTGGATGAAGAGGCTGGAGTAGTTCTTGCTGCTCAGCTTTAACATTGTAGTAACGTTTTAATGCATCTTCATACTTGCCTTGGTACAGTAGGCAATCGGCGATTAATGCTTGAGTTCTTAAGATGTGTTTGTTAAGATTCCCAAGGACGTCTTCTTTGTTTTCGTTTACACCGCAGTTTGAGGATAATTTTAGTTCATCTTTTTGCTTTAATTGCAAATCGTTATTTTGACTAATGTCTAGCATTTCCACGTCCATAATGTTTTCATGTTTATCATTGTCATGTTTTATGTCCTTGTACGCACACTGCTGCATCGCTAATAGCTCATTGAATGTCTCCAGACCTTCTTCATATTTTCCGTTGTCGACAAGGATATGACCTATACTACCTAAATTTTTATAGACTTTTTTTGCAGGCTTCTCTTTGGTGTTAGTTTTGTCACTCTCAATAAGTATTCTGTAGAATTTTATTGTCGTTTCAAAATGCGTGTTTTCTAGAAAAGATGCAAATGTTTCGATGTTCGAGTATAATTGTGGAACCATTGAATTTTGGATTATGTAATCCGTTGAATGTACAATATTTGTGACTACATCATTATAGTCATCATGAGTTTGGGTTATGACGGATGTGTATTTTTCAAGTCTGCTGATCAGCTCCACTAGGATTCTCATCTCGCCTGTATTTTCCACACAGTCGTTTTTAGCTTCCACCGTTTCAAGTTTTAAATCAGGCCGAGTCGTAAGGATAATATCTTGAAAGACTCTGTGGATTGAAAAGTGTGTGCCGTGGCATTGGATAATGGAGTAGTCTGCGAGGAGAGTAAATGCACTGATACGCTCTTCTTCACTAGTTCCATGTAGAAGTTCATGCATCATTTCCATTGGAATGGTAGTTGAGGATAGATAAGCCATGAAAGCAAGAATTTTAATCGCAAGTTTTCCTTCTTCATACGCTTTTACCTTGTCCAGAGAAACGTTTAAAAGAATCTGCATTGTCACTTGAGTCGAATTTTGTTGTGTCTTCTTTGAAAACATCTTCCTGTTGCCAGCTTTGTATTCTTCAATGAGATGGTTTATGCTGTAGACACCGCTGCCACCCACTTTTCTTTTTCTTAGTTGTTCAGCAATAACAGCTGTAGCTACTTCAATGGCGATTGGTAGTCTGTCAAACAGCTCAGCAAGCTCAGTGGCATCCCTCGTGTTCTCAGGCGTGTCTTTTAAATGAAGCCGCTTATAAATGAACTCAATGCACTCTTCTATTTTCCACAAGCCCAGTGTTATCACATTTATATCTTCCCAATATTGTTGCCTCGATGTAATCAAAACAATTGGTGGCTCATTGGTTATTGTTTGTGAGGGTAGAAGTTTTCGAATTCCAAGAGCGTGTGTATCGGTGTCGTCTAGAGCTTCTGCATTGTCGAATACAATGAGGAGTTGCTTGGGCTTTTGACACAGCTTTGCGTAGATATCTTCAAGGATATGTGAGAATTCTCGAGGATGTCCATTGTGGTCTTTGGTATTAATACCCAACTTTCTGAAAGCAAGCGTTGTCAATTGGGATATCGCTACAGACGGGTTTTCAGCATCTATCCATACAACGTTATCGTACTCGTGACTGAACCTGCGTATGTACATTCTCGCCGTTTCGGTTTTGCCAATTCCTCCGAGTCCGGAAATGGAGGATGTTTGAGATATTATGGAAACTCTGGATCCTTGTTCTCTGCATTTTTGGATAGTGTCATGTAAATCTTGCAGAAATTCTTCCCTTCCTGTGAATGTATGGACTGGATCTCTGACTTGGAACATCAATTTTGGTTGTGATGTTGTGGTCTACAGAAAGTATGGAAGTTTATTACTGTAAGTTATATTTTAAACTCCACACTTATGTCTTTTCTTAATGTTTTTACATGAAATATTTAAACATTACTTACCCTCAATAGTCCAATATTAAGAATTTCATTTTTATTGATAATGGTTTCGACTGTTATTGGAACATCCCCGTCACTTTCGGCATTCTCGTGTGATCCAGATCCGGCCGGTAATTGTTGTTCTGGTTCCGATGTACTTAAATCACTCATTATGAATTGGTAAATTAAATGCACTTTTTTTCAGTAGGTAGTCCCGTTTGTTGTTACATTATACAGAGAATTAACAAATCCAACTGCAGGTATCAACATGAACAAATTTAATTTGCCGTGTTGCGTACTTGTAATTATCTTGTGCCTATTCTATTTCTACTCAGCTGATTCGACGCATAAATGAAGATTAAATTCAATTTAACGAAATGACAGCTTTTTATCAATTGAATTGATGGTTGAATGAGGAGGGTAGAAAATTGAGTGCAGCCATAGGACAAGATTAAGCCCGCACAGAATGAGCATACCGTAAAACTTTCAATAAGAGCCCCGGCTATCATTGTAAATATTGACTCTTTTTCGCGGCTCTTTAGAGGTCGGATATCTTTGTAGGCCGGCTCTCTTTACCAATTATGCATGTTTCCGCTAGAGAATCATTGTAATTAATTAAAAATAATGAAGCTCTTCTAATAAATTAAGGCGTCAAGTAAGAACAAGGACTTTATAACTCACATTCAGACCAAATATATTATTCTAATTCAACGTCCACTTATGTTAATACATATCGTCGATGAAGAGTCAAAATTACCTAAAACCAAATGCCGCTAAATGCAATATGCAGTCCAAAACGGCTTAATAACAACATGACCTAAATCCACATTTAAGCTAATGGATTTAGGTAATTATACTTTTAACACGGATTGGATTTAAGTCTTGTTGCCTTTTGATGCATTTGGATTTAGGTCGTTTTGACCCTTCGTCGAAGATATTTCAATAAGACAATACAATTCCTATACAAAAAGTAGCATTTTTATCATGGAATATTCATTAGCAAGCATGCATAAATAATGTTCATCAATCACTTATAAACCCAATACTCCAATATAACAAAAATGATACCTAGTATACTGTGTCTGTATGGGCAAGCACGGATTTGTGTCAGTGAATTTATTTATTATGAATAAATTGTGTT